>QZGG01000957.1:0-90196 GCA_006409495.1 Sedum album
GGTTCGGTCTTAATCATCCATGATGAGTGTCTGTCCCTGCTCAATGATCTGTCAGACCTCTCCATCCAGTGCTAGGACATGTTCCTCGAACTTATCGCCCAAGAGTCATACTCCCTAGCTTCAGCTTGGGAGGAGAAGCAAAAGTATCTCCACCTGACATACCTGCATTGCTAATCAAATCTAGAGCTACAAGGCTCTGATTCGAATTGTTAGGATCGTGATTAGTTGTCCCTCACGAGGTCTAGGAACTGTTAGGGACCTAAACCAAATATGCATGTTCAAGTACCTCAGAGTATAAAGCACATCAGAGTACGTCTAAAGATTTTCTTTATTAATCAATAGACTGTACAAATACTTACAATTCGTTCAATTGCAATAGTGTTGCTAACTATCACAAACAAGTCACCTAAACCTGATGGTCATGGACCGCCAATCGCGACTCCAGAGACAAGTACCTCCAGCGATTCCGAATCGCCCATTTCGACTCTTCCGGTGATGAGATTCTTCAGCAGCTTCATTACTCAATGCCTAGTGAGTAAGGTCAGATCTGTTCTCTAAACTCTATTTTTTTCACCACGCAAAGTTGTCTAGCTTGATGATCCCGGATCATCAACCACAACTTCCCAGACAAGTCCCTCAAGTTTCTTTAGCTAATCAGTAACTCAATGCCTAGTGAGTAATTCATATGCTTTCAAAACTCTCTGGATCTCAACACATATAAGTTGCTCCTCGTCTGAGTAAAAATAGGGGTGGTTACAAATATGACTGTTGCCCACTACTCTACTCCTAACATTCAACTCATGTCCCTCCGTGAAAATCTCTAACAACTTTGACCTAGTTGTCATCTTCCACGGAGTGCAACGTCTCTCCATGAAGTGCAAGTCAGCTCCAACGTCTCTCCACGTTTTTCTCAACCACGCTTGATTTCTTCTCGGACCTCTTCTGACTTCCAGTCCTTTTGTCCGACACAAGGTCTTTTTATCCCTCTTCGGTATCTGCCAGATGAATGTACCTGCACACTCAACTCAAGTATCAGTCGAGTGTTGTCATCATCAAAACTTACTAGAGTACATGTTCCAACAACTAGACACCTCCAGTATGTGACTACTTGAATGAGATTTTTAAGGCGGTAGGTGTGACTAGCAAATTAGCCCTAACTAGGTGACACTTGCTCTGTAAAATTAATTATTAGCATTATTGACATCAGGGCTGGAGTCTGTATTTATAGGCATGTTGTTTCATTGTTACACCACACATCTTAAGCAACTTACATTTGATTGGTTCATACAAACAGAGCTATGTCTCTAGCTGGGATTGTTGAGAGCACGCAAGAAATCAAATCTAGTGCTGCCCAGTTTTTTGAGGTTTTGACCCAAAAGACACAACACCAATCTAATGTCACTCACCACATCCATAAATCCGTAGTCCACGAGGGAGAAGAAGGAGCTGTAGGCTCAATTCTCCACTTTGATTTTGAACATGGTACGTTATATTTTTACATCAAACTCTATCGGACATCGTAACGTTCCAGCTTTGATCTTCATGAGGTTAGAATTTGTTTGTATAAATGATAAATATTTTACTTATGTTGCAACTTCGTGCAATCTAGGTGGAGAGTCTAAGAATGTGAAGGATATCATCGAGGCAATCGATAATGAAAATCACTTGATCAGTTTGAGGGTTCTTGAGGGACATGTTCTAGATGATTACAAAAGCTTCATACGAACAATGCAAGCAACTGATAAGGAGGATGGAAGTGGGAGTAAAGTTCGATGGACTATCGAATATGAGAGGCTGAACCCTAGCGTTCTTGCTCCCACTAGTTACCTTGATATTTTCATTCACCTTTCTGAAGGTATTGATCAGCATATTCAAGAAGAGGCCGCAAAGGCATGATATATAATATGCTGCTTGGTAAACTACAATAATGTGTCAATGAAAGTTCAATAAATTGTGTGTGCTATGTATTGTTCCCATATAAGGTCTTTCATGCAAAGACCTTTATTTGAAAATAAAGTACTCTTTGGAATAATAAGCCAATACATTTTTTTTATTTCGATGCAAGTGAGAAACTAAAAAAGTTCCTTTTTAAATTATTCTTAAAAATAACTTTAATTATAAATTAAACCTAAAATTAAGGTGGCATGGCATACACATATG
This sequence comes from Sedum album, assembly GCA_006409495.1. NCBI lineage: Eukaryota > Viridiplantae > Streptophyta > Magnoliopsida > Saxifragales > Crassulaceae > Sedum > Sedum album. The sequence continues at coordinate 2,161 of QZGG01000957.1, forward strand.
TTATATTATCATGTTACAAATATAGAGCATTAGTTGATGGCTAGACATGATATATTATCATAATTCTCTGCGAAAAATCATTTTGCTTGTTTTGAAAATAACTACGACTTTTATGATTTATCAGAATTTTTTAAAAATAAAATTGGAAATTGCAATGAATACTTCCAAGACCATATTATTACTTTTCTTCTTAATTATCCAATTAATGCAACTATAATTTTGTTTCAAATATATGGTTGAAGACTTAGAGATGTGTTTAATTCTGATTTCAACAAAATGAAAAAAACAATAATTGATAAAAAATAAATGGGTGAGGTTGAGCCACTCTCGTGTTAAATTTTTGAACAACTCATCGTTTGTAATCTGTCGGCATTATCCAATTAATGCAACTGACCCCGTATGTATTGCAATTTATAGGAAAGGTCCATATAACTGATATATTCATTCGTGTCCCCACAGCGTGATTGTCATTTGGTTGAGGCTTCGTAAATGTCTCAAGCCCTAGGTTAAATACCTAAAATCAACATTCATATAAAGAATTTGTAATGAAATCATGTGTTGATAGAAGGAAGAGCTACGTGTCATGTGTTGATTGGAGTCTCGAGTATATGGTAATGATGATGAAGAAAGGTCTATGCACCCAGCACCAAGTGTCTTGGATTTGGAAGAAATGAAGCTTGCATGGAGACAGGGTTGCAGATCTGGTCCAACCCGGACCAGAACGGATTAGGTCGGTCCGAGTCGACCTGATGGCTCAGAAATATTAAATATATTGTATCGAAGACCAGACCGAACTGAAACTATACGGTCCGGATCAAATCAAATCCGATCCCGGGTCGGACCGAAAAACCAAAGTCTGATTTTTATTAATATTTAAGTTTCTAGTTTTAAGTATAATATCAATATTATATTTTATCTACATCAAAATCAAACATGGAACACACATTAGCTTAGTGGATAAAGTTAGGTCTTGGGTTCCAATCTAGACTTCGGTTAATTTAATTTGTCGTAAAGTAATATCATTTATTTAATATTATAAATAATACTGACCTGGAACTTGGAATTTTCAAAATATACGACCCAAGGACCGATCCAGAAAAATCCGGTCCGGATGAATTTTGTGCATCCCTACATGGAGATTTAATCCGGTCCGGATCATGTCACGGGGCGAAATCATATCAGCAATGAGATGATGTGACATGTGTATGTGGCATTTTGATAATTATTTTAAGAATACCAAAATGCTCCCGGACAGGACGAGTTTAAAACAGTGGGTTTTATTAAGGAAGTTTTGACATTTTAGTATTCGGTACACCCCCGATGCGTACCACATTTCTTTAATATCTAACCCTATTTATTGATATCTTATAAATGATTGGATTGTTTAGCTCTGGTATTACCCACAAAATAAATAGTCGCTACTTTGTACATGAGTTCCATTTCCTTTAATATTTCATAAGTTAGTTTTCTGATAATACCGCCAGTCATGTTTCACTAATGATAAATATAGTTCATTAATTGCTTCACATCCATAAAATATAAATTTTCATGAATCACCAATTAAACATTTTCTCAACAAAACATTTTGGATTAAATTTTTGAATTAGGATCCCATGCTGCGTGCAGCATATTGCAGCCAAATAAAACGGAGCAGTTATTTTAATTTTTTGAATAAAATATTATCGTTTGATGTGTTCATTCCTTTAAATTAGGATTTTAGAATAAAATAACAAATAAAAAATTTGGCTGTATAACTTTGTAGGTTGCACGAAATCTTGATCCTAAATTTTCAAGAATCCCCCAATTACAGTAAATTGTCACATATTGTGTGTCCGCAACCATCTCCCTTTAACATCGTCTTTCTTTCCATCAAAAAACAAGAATGCGTGCTATCCACACATTTTGTTAAATTTCTAAACTATAGTTGGATGCCTCAAACTTCCCATAAATACATTTTTGTAAAGAAACACCCAACAAATTATTTTATCCACAAACCACCAATCAGTTAAAAATTATTTGCCTGCAAAGGGCTTCGGTTAATGTTTGAAGAATATAAGGAGTACAAGTTGGTAGCGATATTAATATTAATTAAAATTTCAGAAAATCACCCGAATATTAGACATAAATTATAGAAAATCACCGCTTAAATATGAAAATACATAAAACCACTTTTTAAACGCGCAAACGAAGTGTGTTATTTAATCATTTATGCTTATTTTATAAAAAAACCACTTATATAACATTCATAATTATAAAAATCCACCCCTTCAATAATTATTTACATATAAAGTGATCAAATATAAAGTTACACACTTTGTTAAAATTATAAAGACGTCTAAATGTACATAATTAATTTTACGATAAAAATATTCATGTTATTTATTGACTTAAAATATCAAAAGGATGGAAATGGATCGAGAGGGTCACACATATTTTTATAGGACCAGACACTACAAGACAACATTTCATTAACGACATTTTATGTTGATCTTATACTGAAACCGTTGGTATTGTTTATAAATTCAACGGACTTTTTTGTTGATAGTTCGTTGTTTATACCGCGGGTTTTAACAAATCCGTTGAAATTTGTTATATTTGCTATAGATATGTCCGTTGGTTGTATTGTTTAGGAATTATACAAAATTTTACAAAAATGATGTATTGTTTGTTGATTTAAAGTTGTTGATATTCTATTTTATATAAAAAAATTACAAATAAACCCTTGTTAATTTAACGACGGATTTGAAGGATTTTCCGTTGATCGATAAGGCGAAAAATGTAAATTTACTTTGAGTACCAACAATTAATCGATTTATTTAATGTTCGTTGGTTTTAATCATAGTTAAATAAAAATTACTTATATGCCCCCAACTTATATCTGATAAACGTTTTGTTGATTATGATTTTGGTAACAAATGTTAAGGTTAGTAAAATTACATTTAAGACCTTTTTTATAATTACTTATATGCCCTTAATTAATCAACAATTTAAATCTGTAAGTATTAATCTTGTTGATAGCCCTTCATGAAAAAATAGTCGGCACATATTAAAATTAATTTAATGATAATCAATAAATAATTTTTAATTTATTTTGTTTAATCAATTCAAAAATAACAAGATAAAGTTGTACAGTAAAATAAAACTAAATAAACATTAAAAATAGTTTGGTTCAACAGTAACAAAATAAATTGCATCAAAAACTAATTGCATCAGAAACTAAAGAACGTAGACAATTCCTAATACTTAAAACTAATTGCATCAAAAATAGACATCGTTGTGTGAAAGTAGAAAAATAACTGTTTTACCAGAGAACTCCTATTTAAGGGTCGTCAATGGCCAGGGCCGGGTTAGTCCCCCCTATGAAGGGCAGGGCAGGGTGGGCTTTTAAGGGGACGGGCCGGATTGTTGAATTTTTGGTGACCCTTAGGGCCGGCCTATTGCAGGATAATGAAAGGGCCGGCCGGGCCGGGCAGGGTCGACCCTTTATTTAAGGGTCGTATTAGGTCAAAATAGTGTAAATACGTGTAATAATTTTTAAAAAAATCTAACTTATTTTTTAATTAATTTAATTTGTTAATATATTTGTAGCTTAAATTATATAAGTTGAATAAAAATATTAAGTTTTGACCATTTTTTATATATTAACATTTGTTAATGATAAATTTAGTGAAAAAATCAGGGCTGAGTTAGGGTCAGGTTAGGGCAGGGTCAGGGCCGGATCAAAGTTTTTTTACCTCGATCTTTACCCTGCCCTAAAGACTTAGGGCAGGGTCGAGACCGGGTCAATATCAGGGCCGGGTAGGGCTTAGTGCCAGGCAGGGTCAGGGCCGCCCTAAGGGCTTTTTGACCTTAGGATCAAATGATGACTCCAACTCCTATTCAACCAAATGAGATTGACTGAATTACGTAATATATACATCAAGCAAACCTAATGAAGTTGTGTGAAAGTATTATTGAAGAAAAACCTGAAAACTGAAATCCTTGATATCTACTACTGAGACAAGCGCGGCGTCGCTGTAGAAACTTCTTAATCGCGCCATGGATGAGTCAATCCTCAAAAAAGTAGCTGCTGAAAGATTAAATTAGGAAAGAGAATGTATAGTTAAGGACTAAAAAGCGGGATTTAATGAAAATATAGCGGGATTTTTTTAATAAAAGCATTGAACTAATTTGATTTACATAAAAATTAACTTCTATATATCGAGCATCTATATGAAAATGCAATATTATTTTTAAGTTTTAAATATATCATCATTGGATAAGTTTCTAGGAGGACCATCAACGTTTTGTGAGACGGAGGGACATCATCTCGTCCGTTGATTTATATTAATCTAACGGTTTATATTAATTACCGCCACTCTCAACCACCCCTGTATTTTGCAAATCCAACAACTCAATTTAATCTCAACCGCTAGATCAATCAAATCAACGGTTGACGTGATATCCCTCCGTCTCACAAAAATTACATGTCTCTCTAGAACTCAACCCTACCATCATTATCTATATATGTTTGTTTCCACAAAATCTAAACAACTTATTTGATAGATTCAATATTTAAATAAATTATAAGTTAATAATGCTTGGTAAATTTAAATACCGAAGAGGCAGTTAGTATTGATATAATAGGATCAAGATCAAGTGAGACTTTTATGTAAATGTGAGACATTAGGACATAATCTCATCCGTTAATTTTCATCAATCTAATGAGGGTTTAAATCTCATCCAACTGTTTCTTTTACCCATGCCAATACACCCAACACCCATGACCCAATAAACTGACATAACCACGACAGAACAAAATGTATTGAATCTTATATCACCAGATCATTATAACTATATAGTTCAAAGCAGTAAAATATAATCAATTTAAAACATCAAATTACCACTCTTGAATGCTGATGCACGGAACAGACTCTTTTGTTAAAACCAGACAACATCATCACCTTTGATGTAAGAGAGGGTACTTGATCTTGAAAACACGGCCGTCGAGAGAAAATATTGTGACCGATAGTTCGTATCCAGTCCCTATGCTACTCAGATTGCTTACAACTGAAGCACTGAAATAGAGCACCATCACTGAAGCCATATATTCCCCATCATCCTTGGATATGATAACAAAAACGCAAAATGCAAGAAATGCGTAAGGAAACTAACTATACAAGAAATCCAAATCAAACAAAAGCATACATAAAACCAATGCACAACCCGTGTTTTAACTCTGATACATCTCATGAAACTTGGATTCCAACCTTCACAAACAAATCTAAAAACACAAACACCAACTGCACGTCAAAACCTAGAGCATTCATTTGATAGTCAGCTCAAATGTGTGTCAATTATTGTTTCAGACATTATACCAAACACCTCATAAATTTTATTTTAATTAAACAATCTTTAATTTTTAGAAATTTATTTCAAATAAAATGTATTAAAAATTTAAAACATAATCAGACTTCAATATAATTTAAATTTTATGCTAGATTCTGTTGTATTTTTAAAATATAAACTATTAGATAAAAAAATTGATTTTAAGAAATCATCACAATTAACGTAATTTTTTTGCAGTTATTAAAATAGATATATTAACCGGTGATATATTTAGCTAATAATTTTTCATAACTAATGATTATACTTACAACAAATATTTTTCTTACCAATGTAATTGTTGGTATTATATACTGGTCACCAAAAAATTGTTGATATGATTTATTGAGAATAGCATATTTTAATATAATTAGGAAATTAATTTTAAATTTAAAACGGAATTATTACCTACAAATATTTTGTTGATAATTCCATGAATATATACAATTTAATGAATGTTGATTTTAATATGTAGATATTAGCATATTTAAAATCAACATTTATAATTCCGACGAAAATTCGCCACATATAATAATATTAAAAACATCAAACATATTTCTCACCAATATGTTGTTGGAATTATACTTAGTATCAATGAATTAATAACTGTTGATATTTTTGTTGAAAATATTGCAATAAAAATAATGAATGACAATTACTATAAAATCTTGTTGTAAAATTATATAAATTTATCGCAGATGTATTTTTTACTAGAATATTGTTAGTAATGTATTTATTATCAACAAAGAGGAGTCCGTTGATATTAATATGTTGATTTATGAAGCTTTTTTTCTAGTCAGAGGACATCATCCCAACTGTTGATTTCTATTCATCCAACGGTTGATATTGATAACCGTCAATCCCAACCGCCCGTATTTTTGCAAATTCTACAGTCATATTTAGATAAAAACTAACTTTAATCTCAACCGTCCGATTAATCAAATTAACGGTTGAGATTAAGTCCTTATACCTTACAAAAATATATCGTCTCTCTTAATCTTAATCCTCAAAAGGATATGTTAGTGATTTTTCACATGAAGCTTCGAGCCTGGTAGTTACGGATTTGGTATTTGAAATGTAGGGGGGTTTGAATCTCGTTTCTCACAATTTTTATGTTGTATTTTAGGTTTTTTTGAAGACAATTTTTGATACGGCCCAATTAAGGGGGTTTTGGGTCACTTAATTTAGTTAGGATTTATTTTCTTCTAGGGTTTCATGTTGTTTTTTATAAAAACTTATTTTTATTGTTTTGTCAGACAGCTTTTTGATATTGAATAAATAAAATTAGGGTTTTTCCTTCTTTGTCAAGTTTTCGGTATTTCTATTGAAATCAATGAATCTTGCTGATCAATTTCTCGGTACTCTGCGGAATCAATGAGTAATTGATTTATCTATCCCGTCAACTTCTCGGCATTCTGAGGAATCAATGAGTTGTTGACACACCTATTGTCTTTGTTTGCCCACCCGCGCTGCATTAAATTGGTATCAGTTTCCAGCCGGTCATGCATGATGACTCTTTGTGATAAAGGTCAATCCAGAAGGCGCTGACAAGACGTTCCTTGTTTTACGGCGTGAGAATGCAAATTTGTGCAGGCAAATCGAGTATCTTACCCATCGTTTGGTGACGGTGGAGACTAAGCGTGCACAATCAGATGATCTCTTTGGGAGACATGATTATTATTATTATGATGATGATAGTGATGTTGTTTCTAAATTCGGAGAACCCATATATGATGAGTATGGTGATGATGTGGATTATAGTGAAGTTGAGAGCGATATTGCTTCCTATCTCGGAGAACCCATATATGATGATTATGGTGATGAAGAAGTTGATATTGTCCTGAGTTCAGGTATCCCTATTTACGATACTTACAATGATGCTGATGCTGATACAAATTTTGGTATTCATGATCCTATTTATCATGATTACGGTGATTTTGAGAGGGAGATGTTGAAGAGTATGTGACAAAACATATCAATATTGTTCTACTGTTACAACCTACTATTTTGACCCGTGAAGACAACTGTTTACACAACAAAGCATTTCAATCTGCTTGCACTACTAACAGGAAAGTTTGCTCCGTTTTCATCGATGAGGGTGTCAATGTTAATTTTTTCAGATGTGCGCTAAGATTTATGTTGAGTAAACTTCAGATTTTGCCTCTCTTAGCACATTATGTCGTGCATGTCGATCGGATGCGACATGGTGTCAGATTTGAGGCTGGTGATTAGCATGCAAAAGAGAACAATCCGGCTTTTGATTCGAGGACAAATCTTTTCTGCCCCGGATAGAATGATGCGGCCCAATTAAGTGGTCTTTGGGCCACTTAATTTAGTTCGGATTTATTTTCTTCTAGGGTTTCTTGTTGTTTTCTATATAAACTTATTTTCATTGTTTTGTCAGACAACTTTTTGATATTGAATAAACAAAATTAGTGTTTTCCCTTTTATGTCAAGTTTTCGGTATTTCTAACTCGCATTATTGCATTTCTCCCATTTAGCTAGATCATAGGGGTCTGTAGGCTTAGAAATCTGCCATATATGAATCCAAGTTTCATCTTGAATCCTAGGGCTCTTATCATTGATTTCCGCCATGTGATGTAGTTCTCAGGACCTTCAAGAGGCTGAGCAACTAATGAAACACCAATGTTCTCATTTGAACTGATTTGCAGGATCAACAACGGTGTTGGACGCAGAACTCATGGTAGCCGGAGCATCTGACATTTTCTTGAAAGGCGGAAGTGAAAGAAGAAAAAGGATTTGAAGAACCGAAGATGAAATCAACACCAGAATGCAAAATCAATTGCGAAAACGTGATCAAGAATTGAAACAGTAACTAATAACATGTTAAAAACAAGAACGGGTGGCCGAAGATGCCGAACTGACCTGAACTTGACCGGAAACTTGATCGGAAAAATCAAAGATGTATTTTCTAATTTTCTGAATAGCATTGAAAATTAGCAGAATCTGTTTTAATAACAGATTCAGTTACATGGTAGTTACAGACAGTTACACTATTTATCTATTTACAATTGGACCTATAAATATCGACTAATTCGATTACCAACCCTACAAGTTTCAAATTTTACAATTTGTGGGTCTAAAACAAGTTTCTTGTTTCTAGGTCCAACTTCATACTTCGTCTGTCGCTGCCATTGCCGCCTCTCTTGTTGTCCGTCAGCCGCATCTTCGTGGTCAGCTGTGTTGATACCTCAATATATACGTAATTTGACTCTTTATATATGATGCTTGGCCATACTCTCTAATTTTTGTTTGTAAATTAAATAAAGTTTGATTGTTCGTTGATAAACAAAATCTATACTTTCATCACACCCCTAAGGGGTGGGGCCCACGCCTCCAATATATATTTATGGTAATTTGTTATATTAATTATTGTAAAATATGTGTAGAACATTTCAATCAAATCTTTATCTAATTATCGTATGAAATAAAACTGAAATATAGAGAAACTTAATTATGATTCACAGAATATAAATGCTCCAAAAATGAATATTTTAAAGGATAAATTCCAGAAAATCACCTCTATAAATAGCTCCGTTAGCATTTCACCACCTCGTTACTATTCCGTTACTATTCCGTTAGATAAATTATTAAAAAAACTAAACATATTATAATAAATTTTAAATAAATTTATTTTTTAAAAATAAAATAAATTAAATTTCAGTATATTTTATTAAAATTCACAGTATTTAATTAAGAATCATTTATGTATATTTAATAAGAAAAAATTTATAAAAAATTAAAATAATTATAATATTTTAATTTTAATTTAAATAATAACATTATACTTAGAAAAAAAATCAAATATTATACTTATGAAATTATTAATATTAAAAATATATTCATCATTAGTTCATGAAATGATGTAATTAATGTGTTATTTCTTAAATCAAAATATTCAAATCATATGGTTTATGAAATTATATTATGTTTCATCAAATTAGTGTATTATTTCATAAATCATATAATATAAATATTTTGGTTCATGAAATAGTATATTATGGTTCATGAACTTTAAATTTGTTATATCCTGAAATAATATTTAATATCATTATTCATGAAATAATGTAATATATTTCATGAAATATAATTTTAGGGTTTAGGGATCAAAATCAAATGTCAATAGAGTATATAATATTAAAATAATTGATATACGAGTACATGTTTTTTGATAGGGATTACATGTTTTTTCTTGATAGCGATTACATGTTTGAATAAATCCTATATTATGTTGCATAAATGATTCTTAAATTAAATGATTCTTAAATAAACCCTTCAATTTTTTATAAATTTTTTCTTATTAAATATACATAAATAATTCTTAAATTATAGGGGTGGTTTTCTGGTATTACCCCTATTATAAGGGTGGTTTTCTGGAATTTACCCTATTTTAAATTATATGGGCCAGTAAAACTATTATCTTATCTCATATCATTGCTCTCTATTTGACATTTTGTTTCTAATAAATAAAAGGTTTTTTATTTGAGAGGAGCAAAGTAAAAATGCTAATGTTAATTTAAACAAAAGCATTTCAGTAAATACAACTATATTTTGTAAAGTTCAAGAAGACATGTAAATAAATATAGGACTGTGAGACAATTGTAATCTTCACCGTCGGACTATCAAAATCAACGGTTAAGATTAAGTTCTTCCGTCTCACGAAAACATAATGTCTCTCTTGATCCCAACCCATATTTTGTATACTTTCATCCTTAAGAGCATATTAGTGATAGAATTAGTGTAACTATTATTTAATAAAATACACTTTTTCTATGAAATTATTTTAATATCCACACTTATCTCTTAACTTAGTAATATTTTAGGAAGTCGCATGTGAATTATTTTCCCTTGCCCCAAATAATATTTTGGTCTGTATCGGACACTACTTGAAGATTTAGGGTTTGATGAAAGAAATTTATATTACACATGCGACAAATCAGACTTTATTCATTTTTGCAAAGGAAAAATTAGAGTCTTGTAGTAGAAAGTATGATAAAAGTTTTATTTTTTTATTAGTCGATTGGTTAATCTTCCTATTAAGAATCCCGGAGCTGTGTTTAACAGTTACCGGGATTTTAGGGACTGAAACGGCGCTTACGAAAATGTCGGCGGTTTAATCGGATTTTAAGTAGCGGTTTTCGGCGGTTTGTGGTTATCTAGGGTTTCTGATTTGGTCAGTTTCGGTTGTGGATTGTTTCAGTCCGATCTATTACTTCGGAATGAGATGGTATGTGATGCGATCATCGACGTCCATTTTGAAATTCCATTTTTTCTCATTCTCTCAATCGGAATATGAATTTGTGTTGTTGTCGCTTAAATGTTGATTTCTGGATGCGTTCATTTTTTGTTTTGAAATTATTCTGGTGAGTTTCTATATTTGATTTTTAGGTTTTTGGTTGATTTGGTTGAGTTTTCTGCTGTTTATGATATGAAAATAAATGGAGAAATTGCTTTTTTAGAAATGAGTCTGTGTATATATTTGGGTGTTGCCTATTGAAGTTCTACTGCTTGACTGTGCAGTAAGTACTAGGATTGTTTACGTTTTTAATATTGATTATAGCGTAGATGATTTCATCTCTGTGTTTAGGGTTTGTTTTATCAATTCAACAACAAAGGCACAAGTTTAACTGTGCAGTAACTACTAGGATTTTGGTGAAACCAAAACATTGAACTAAAATTCAGTTGTATTTTTTAAAAAGATTTTTACAAATTGTCGTGTTTATGCAGTAGGAGTTTTTAAAATGATGAGTTCAATTGTTTTCTTTTTCAGATTCAAAATAGAAGAAGAAATGGATCGACAAAACTACAATAAGATCTGATTTGACAATCCAAATTTTGATCATGCAAACTCCATGGTCGCATTAGTCGTCAATTACAAATTTTAGAGATAGTGATTATATTCAGGATCATATTGTCAAATTTTCTTTCATGTTCAAATTATGTGAGTAAGAAAGTTTAAAATCCCAAAACTGCACAGGTTAGACTGTGCAGCGAGTACTAGTTAAAAAATTTGTTAATACTTCATGAATTATTTTTGTTAATTTATTGTACAATACATATGTTTTATTGTTTGCTTTAAAGTTTGGTTATTCAATGGTTTTTCATTTTATTCTTAAAAAAGTATCTACTATATAAAAACTAGTAATTTTTTGCACAGTACCCATGCTATTAAAAATTGGGAAAGGATTAGATATAAGTGTTAGTTTTGATAAAAAAATAAAACTATCCCAACCGTAGATTGATTTCAATCCAACGATTCTAACACGCATTTAAATACTTACCAAAATAACAATAAAGGGCAAATCCGTAATGTTCCATAAAAATTATACTGAAGATTATGTTTACATATCATATTCTTAAAATCCTCCAACTAATTATATCAGTTACGTTCTTCCTAAATCAATTGTGATTCCATTCTGTTTTGAATTTTATTTTCGACATGTTCTCAATTTCAATTACGATATGTATTGACATGGTCCAAAATATTGTAAAGTATGGTTCTAGAACCATAGACATCAAAATTTTGGACCATATCAGAATTGATTATTATATTGATTATTATATGCTATGTTCAACCTAATGTGATACATGAGTCATAAACAATTTCGATCGAACAGGGTTTTCAGTTCAAAATGTTTCATTGCAAATATAATTCATAATGTGCATGGTCCAAATATTCAAACAATATGGTTCTAGAATCATATAATGTAATTGTTTGGACCATGTCTAATTTTTTTGGATCATGTCTAATTATTACGATACATGGTTTTAGAACCATATAATGTAATTTTTAGGACTATGTGTAATTAAACATCTGAACGGAATTTTTGTTTATTTCAAAAGCAGGATGATGAAAGTGGCGACGCAGATGACGAAAGCAACGACGCAAATTCAACGGAGAAAGATTCTTCGTGTTATTTCGAAGAACAAACTGTTCGACCTAATCCGAGGAGTGATTTCTGGGATTCGACGAACAAATCTTAATTTTATGTTCCGAAATTACCCTTTTGATTTAATTATGATTCATTTAATTCCAGATTTGGTAGGTTTTAATTTGAATTTGGTTAAAATCTGGTCCGTCGATCTTCATTTTTTAACGACAGTATTAGTGTATATTTTATACACTTAAGGGACTTTATACCAGATCCCTTCCCTTAAAAATTTGTTTATAATTTTTAAAATAGAACAGAATATAAAATAAATTATATAAAAATAAAATCAGGTGCTTACATTTTAATTAAAGTTATTAATGTTATAATATGAAGAAGTTGTAAAGAAAGAAAGGCAAGACAAATAGAGAAATAAGGGAGGAAGTAGGGAGATTTTTCTTATTCATCATTTCACATAATACAAAGCCTTTATATAGGCATTACAAAGAATATGAAATGACATGAAACTCAAAAGTCATGCAACCATCATTAGTGTGTATTTATAACACTCCCCCTTTGGATGACTTGGGTAAATTAAACTTCTTTGATCAGCCTCGTTAGAACCGTTGTCTTGGAAAAACCAATTGGGAGAAAAACCAAGATGTAGGAAAAAGAGTACAGATATAAGTCTCCCCTCAAATTAACATTTGCTTAACTTGATACTAGATTCTTCATGATATGGTACTTCAGGACCTATCATATAGGGGAAAGAAATCGTTTGTCTGAGCGTATGAATTGCCTCGTTAAAACCCTTTCCTTTGAAAAACCCGATGGGATAAAAATAAAGGGAGGGAAAAAGAGTACAATCATAACACTCCCCCTCAACTTAACGTTCATAGACGTACTTCTAGTTTTGATGTAATGTTTTGCGCATTTATTAATCCTTCAGGGATGTCTTGTACATGTCTTTATCTACGAATCATATATGCATTATCATATTCAAAAGTTGCATTATATGTCTCAATAATTAAGCAATTATAATAATAGTAATTCGTGTGTTATTCAACTACTGGTTAATAGCTTTATGAAATTCACTCTAAACTTATGAGTAAAATTTCGTGCAACCAGTTTGACTTTGTACATATAGTTTTTATTCAAACATTTGTGTGAACACCCACCCAAAGTTACTGGTTTACACTTCGTATATTGGAGCTTCAGGTCCAAACAAACGATTAATTTACTTAAAGTATCCAGCTCTTAGTTACTTTGACATCGATATTTGTTTGGGATCATGATCATCTTCTTATGACTTTGAATGCAAAGATAAACAGATATACATCTTTAATAATCCAACAGTTGTTGGCGACATATCAAATTATCGTCAATATCTTTGTTCATTTTCTGTCAAAAGATCTCTTCTGGATTTTTCCTTTATTTATGAACTCATGTAACTTATCGACATCTTTTACATCGTATATATTTTCCACTTACATGGAAGTATATCCTTAGATCCTAGTGGTTTCCCACAAATACGATGTGTCTCAAATAATTTAAATCTGGAGTTACTTCAGGAATCTCCAAACGAGCTGGTGCATTTTCAATGCATATGTGATTTTGTAACTTTTGGCTTATGTAAACGCATCCGGTTAATATTAGGTTCAAAATCACATTTTGTGTTCTTCGATCTAAGGTTGATAAGGAGGAATTTTACATCTCCTAAAAGGATAATATGGAAGAACTATTCATTTCCTTCTTAACTATCTCATTTTCTTCTCCTCCTAATTGGAAATTTTAATCATCAAATTAACAATCACAATATCGAGCTCCAAATTAATTTGCTCTGATATTAGATGATTGGTGAGGACTCAAACCCCACATGATTTTCCAACCTCTTTGTGGTCTTAAATTAAATATTGTGGAGGAAGAATGTGAACATTTCATTGCACATAATTTCAAGTTCTCTACTGGAGATACTTGTGAAAATATTATTTTATGGTTGATATGAGTCAAGTAAAATCCTCAATTTTGAAGTTGCATTTCTCAAAATCTAAGGAAGTTAACTTGATTATATGAGTAATAATTTCAATATATATTCGCAATATTCATGACTCCACTGGGTCATTTGCGACTAAACTTACTCAAACCAAATGATAAATTTAATTTAAACTTTAGTGTAATTTTCTGCATAGTCTAGCCAAATTATTTAATTGGCTTAACTAGATAATGAGTTCACATTTGTGGTTCCTTCAAGGAACATAAGAGATTTGAGTTTACTTTTATTATAAATAATCCATGTAAATTTGCCAAGTTTACATGCCGATCATGATGAGTCACCATTTGAGAAGAACTGCGGGTTCTTAAGTGGGTGTTCATGTGAACTTTTGGTGATCTTTCGGATCATCAGTTCATCCGGTGACTGACTGAAACTTGCCACAAAGAAAGAAAATTACTATCCACTAAACTTCTGGTTAGTGGTATCAAATAGAAGCACTTGGTTTCTCATTATGCATTTCTAATGGTTATCTCATTTTCACTCTCTTCGGGGAGTAATGTATTACTTACAAGGATTTCAAAATATACATATTACTCTTTAAGAATAAATATATTATGCATTTTTACACTTGAAATAATATATTCCATCACTCTTCTGGAGCGATGACCATATTGATCTCATGACGTTTAAGATAATACATTCACTCATCAGGAGTATATAACTTTCACTTGAATCACAACATAATATAAACAAAAAATTTTAAAAAATTTACAATCTTGTTAATGTATATTGACGAGCACGTCGTTGAGTGCTGCAAATTTATCCCGGCTCTCCTACTAGTATAGTCTCGGTAAGCTGGGGTTGAATCCACAGGGAACGGTGAGAAATCTCCTTCTTAATCTACAATCTAAAACTGGGGTTGTGAGTAACAATTAAAAGGAAAGAAAACTGTTGCGCAAGTACAACTGGCGCACACACAGACAGCAAGTATAAAAGATGTAAATAAAGATGCAAGAGATGAGTTCGGTTCAGATTCTTCACTATGAATTTATATGTTTATCCTTGGTCACTAAAGATACATGACATAAGTCCACGTAGGTTAAGGTCCTGTCACAGCTTAATAACCTACACATACATTCCGGTCAAAGTCTGTATGATATTATTATTCAACCTAGTCTAGTCAATAACGAATCCGGTCAAGGTAGCTACTGCCTATTCTAGTGTTACTCCTATCATTCACAGTCACGTACTTCTGATAGTTTAACTATAGATAATAGATTCTACAACTAAGTCTGCGGTGCAAGGCTTCGCTTAATTGTCTAACCTAATTATCATGCAATTGAGTTCGGAATAATAATACTAAACTTTATCATGCAAATTAAGAACAAGACCTCAGAACATATCATTAATAGATTCAAATCCAAACCGAGTTCAGTGAGTTTAGCTACTCATACTGAATGAATACATCTCAAGAATAATTATGTGACAACTAAAATAACAAGACAAATCTGTTGTGGTGCGTCGTCAGGCTCGCGTGACAGCTTGCGCGCACGGCTAATCGAAATTCTGCTCTGAGCCGTCTGGTCCCTTCTGCGTGCATGCATGTGATTTTCATGAAGCTTTGTATTTATACTCTTGCCTCCTAGGGTTTCCATGAATATTTTAGACAAGAATATCTGTAGGAAAACTTCATTATCTCTAAAAATCAGCTTAGGAAATATGTAATCTCCAAAAACCGAACTTAGAAATATTCTTCGCGCGTGATGACGTCATCACTCCTGATATCTCGCTGTCTGCTGACATCATCGTTCTGCTGTCTTCTGCGCGACCCACACTCGCGCGCCATAGTGCTCACGCGCTAGTGGTCTTCTGTCCTTTGTTGTCAAGTTGTTGTCTTTTGCTCTGAATTTCAGCCTTCTTGTTGCGTTTTTATTCTAACTCTTCTTTTGAACCTGAGATACAAAACTACACCAAAAGCGTAATTTATCCTGAAATATGTTAGAATATAAGTAATGTAAAGGACTTAAAGTAGCGTACAACTGTGCTCTATCATATATATATATATATATAATATTAAATTACTTTGTTGCTTTCAACATTAATAAAATATACGCACTTCTAGGAGTAATATTTTAATCTTTCTCTTCAGGAATGAAATATACGTATATACTCTTCAGGAGTGAAATATACGTACATACTCTTAAGGAGTCAATTTCGATATACATTTCTTTGAAAAATATTGTGTATCTATTTCAAATACATTCTCATCCTTTGTATTAAGAATGAAAAATAGTGCAACATATATCCACTCCAGGAGATACATAAGAATAAATGTACATGCATTTTCTTCTGGTTACAATTTCATTTCGAATCGTATGCACAAAAATAATATATTTGTGTCTACTTCAGGAGAACACATACATATAAACGAATTACACCCACTTCTGGAGATGATAACAATTTGTTGTATTATATATCTCTTAAGGAGGATTAAATAAATTAAATCATATACACATTTATATTTGCTTCACTTTAAATTTATTAATAATTATACTTCAATGAAATCAACATGCATAAACATCAGGTCTTACGTATACAATATCCTCTTCAGGAGAATTGAAAGATATAGTATATACATATAATATAATCACTTCAGGTGTTACACGTGTATTTTTCCACATTTAGAAAATTATAGAAACGTGCATGATTCCACTACAGGGGAATATTACAATGTAACATTTGTGTAATCACTTTGAGATTTACATGTTTATTGTGTTTAAGGATATTTAAATCCCAAATAAATAAAATCTAATGATTCCGATTCAGGAGAATTTAATTTAAATAAATTGCACTTCTTAAGAATTGAATTGTAATTTGATGATGATTCCACTTCCGGAGAATCAATCTTTGCTTAATGAATTGAATACAATCGTAGCACTTCAGGTGAATCAAACTATTTTATGTAGGCATGCACAACCGGTCCAGACCGGATCGGATCAGACCAGATAATTACGGTCCGGTCCGGACCGGTGGACCGTAAAATTTCAAAAATGAGGACCGTGGACCGGACCGGACCGTTACGGACCGGTCTAATTACAGTCCGGTCCGGGTTTGGACCGTAAACCCGTAATTCCTATTATTATTTAATTTTAAATTAAAAAAATTAATTTTAAATCTGAATACTATATATTTTAAATTTTATAAATGTTTTATTTAATTGTTTAAATATTTTTGGTAACATTTATATATAATTTATTAATTTTTATTAATAAATTTTTATTAAAATAATATTTTTTAAAATATTTTTTAAAATTTTAATTTATTTAATTTATATTACGGTCCGGACCGGACCGTACATTTCTTGGACCGGACCGTAACCCGTAATTTCCAAAAAATGTGGACCGTAGACCGGACCGGGACCGGACCGGACCGTAAATTTACGGTCGGTCCGGTCCGGGTTTACGGTCCGGTCCATATTTGTGCATCCCTAATTTTATGTCTACGATTCCACTATCAAATTACACAAATTTACATATTCGTGTAGCACTTCGAGTGCACCTTTTTTTCTATTCCTCTTCAGTGGAATCAGCCATAATAGTAAAATGTGATTCCACTTCAAGAGAATCTAATATTAAAAATATATTACATTGTTTACTCCACTTCAAGGGAGCCAAACATGAAAGTTACACATTATAGTCATATGATTCCACTTCGGAGGAATCAAGTATTCTAAACATAAGTAAATTTCATCTCAACGACTTCACTTCAGGGAGAAACAAATTACATATATATGTGATTCAACTTCGAGTGAATCAATCATTATTACTAAAAATCACTTTCTTATGATTTCACTTTGGGGGAATCAAATGATAAATTGATGTATACACAACACTTATGTAAAATGAAAAAAATAAGAAAATAAAATGATAAAAAATAGTTTTACAAAAACTAAATTTTTCAAAACATGACTCAAATGATGTGAACATCAAATCCCTTACCGGCCACTTACCTTAACCTCTCACCTTGAGCAATTCTTGATGATAACGTGTTATAATATGAAGAAGTTGTAAAGAAAGAAAGGCAAGACAAATAGAGAAATAAGGGAGGAAGTGGGGAGGTTTTTTCTTATTCATCATTTCACATAATACAAAGCCTTTATATAGGCATTATAAAGAATATGACATGAAACTCAAAAGTCATACAACCATCACTAGTGTGTATTTATAACAATTAGTAATATATTTCTGAAATAAAGTAATTAATAGTAATAACAGGGGTAATATTGGAAAGTGAAATGTGGTTACAAAAAGTAACCATCAATTAAAACCTTTGTGCTTTATATATAGTAGAGATAATTTGTCAGTTATTGTTTTAGCGTTTTTGAAATATATTTGTTTTTTCTGTTTTTTGGATTTTCTGAATTTTCTATTAATATCTACAAAATAAATCATTTAATAATATGTTTTATATTTTAAAATTAATATTTTATCACTTCTGTTCCATATGGGTGTTCAAAATGTATTTCAGTTTTATATAAATGAACATTTTTATTTTTCTTTTGACTCTCGAATTAATTTCTCTCTCATCATTTATTACTTTTTGTCCGAACGTTTTAATTCATTTCCTTATATGTAATTATTTTAATTACGGAGTTTGGATTTAGAGAGACAATGAAATTTCGTAAGACATGAGGACATCATTTTAATCGTTGGTTTGCTTTATCTAACGGTTTAGATTTAATTAATTTTTAATTAAAATAGGTGGTTGAATTTGCAAAATACACAGCCAGTTGAGAATGTCGGTTATCAATATCAAGTATCAACCGTTAGATTAATAAGAATCAACGGTTGACATGATGTCCTTTCGTCTCACAAATATTTACTTGTCCTCCTAAAACCGTACTCTTTAATTACGTTATAAGAATGAATTATTAAATCATTATTTTACTCAATTCTCTTCTCACAAATTTTCTATTCCAGTGAGTGATTTTTAATAATTCCAAAAAAACGTAGACTAACCATTAATTGCAGTGCGTCACTTCGTATGATCAATCTTTAAACGGTTGACATTTTTCAGGAGCAAACGGCCCATTAAGAAGAAGCCCACTATAAAATTCATGATTTTCCACTTAAACGGGATTCCCACAAGAACGGAATGAAAAGCATGGAGTCAAAACCGTCGACGTCATCCTCCCGGAAACGACCCCGCGTCGATGATGAACAAGGCGATTCGGACGATCTCCATCCGCTCCCTTCTTTCGGTGAATCTCGATTTTACTTATTATCGATCAATTGATTAATCCGATTTCTAAACAACTGGAATTGAAGGCTAGAAATCGGTTGTTGTTGTGTGTTTGTTACTGCGCAGAGGACACTCTGTCTTTCAGCGACACCTTGTTCGCTCTTCGGATGATGCGTGCTCAGTTTCCATCTTTAGATAAGGCAAGCTTCACTCATCATTCATTCACAATTTCGAATCTTTCATTATATTAGCTTGAGACATATTTTTCCTGCAGGCCACTATTGAGCCATTTATATTGAGGTCACAGTTGTATAGCAGCTTGCAAGATCGAACGCAGGTCGACAGGGAATTAGAGGTTTTTCCCTCTACTTTCGTTATTTTCTTTTCTAACGTTGGTTTTGCTAGTTGTTTAAATGAGTATGTGTATTTCTTGTGCAGATGTTGAAACAGGAAAATGAGCTGCGCATATTTAAGCTCAACACCGGACAGGATGATGATGCAATCATGTTTATGGATGATTATGTAAAACAGGTTTGTTATGGGTTATATTTGCATTTCTTCCTTCTTTTATCTGTAATGGATTTCCCTTTACTGAATGTATGACTCATGCAATATTTGATGGAAAAAAATGAAGTTGAATTAGGAAAATCTGATTTTTTGCATATGATCTACAGATTGATTTCAATTATCTTGACACTTCTGGTGTCTATTGCGACTGTAGAAAAGTCATTCTCTTTGATAAACTGCTATGCAAATAAACTTAGAAATATTGAATATTGAATTTCCTCATCATCTTATGATGTTACACTAGAAGGAAGTTTGAAGATTATAATAGTAATGATGATGTAATAATTGAATATGAAAGTGTGGAACTCGTAGATTAAAATTTAGTTAGTTAATTATGTTGCTTAATGTGAGGCATTTTGATGCTTATTCTCATGTAACATACTAAAGTATTTGAATGATTAATAAAGGACATGACAATGGCCTTTAAAAAAATTAATACTCATGAAATCCTGGCTCCACCCCTGGTTGCAGTTTGCTTATTGTACCTTATAATTCAAATTCGTAAGAGTTCATTTACTCATTTATGGAATTTTACTTTTATATTGACAGATCATGAATCTCCTGTTTTGATGTTTGTATAGATTGGACATGCAGTGAAGAAGTTTGATTTGAAAAGCGAAGATGAGATCAAAGTGTTTGACTGGTTCAAAACTCATGTAGTTTATTCCAAGCAAGAACCTAGTATTGGTCACGACGAGCTTGTAAGTGAATTTACAATTATCCGTCATTGTAACTTTAATTGATTGCGAATTCTGTTCACCTTAAGAAACACAAGTTCCTGAGTTTGATAACCTACAGTTACAGCTAACATGACTGGTGAATTTTTCATGTATCTTCCTATGGATTGTCACGCTGCAGTTATCACTCTTATCAAGCGGAGGACCGGTGAATGATGACAGCATCTCACTATTAATCAGTGCTGGTCTTCTTGTAAGCTAAGTTGAGCTACTTCTGTCTCTTGTGCAACTCCTTAATTACTTACAAAAGGCCTCCATATCCTAATATTGCAACATTTATTCCAGACAAGGAAACTCATTGATCCAAACATTTTTTGGTTTGCCATTCCAAATATTGGTTCTGTTTTGAAAGGCCTGTCTCAGGTATTTGCTCGTTCTCTCAAAATTGCTGTCAAATAATTTTAAGAGGAGATATGCATTTGGAAACAAAGGAGGCTTGATGCTCTTTAAATTTTCTTCTTTATTTGATATGGTAGTCGATAAGTGGGTGTTAGCTATAATGTATGCCTATTTTCTTGGAAACTCAAAACCCTCTATGGTATTATCTACATTTACCTATGGTGGCGGCCCAGCATTCTGTGACTTGATGCTCTTAAATTTTCTTCTTTATTTGCTATGGTAGCCGATAAGTAGCTATTAGCTGTAACGTAGGGCTAGTTTCATGGAAACTCGAAATCTTTTATGGTATTATCGACATGTGCCTATGGTGGCGGCCCGGCATTCTGATGTCTGCTACTTCTTATCGAGGCGCAGGGAAGAAAAGAACTCATGTCCCTTCTAAAGCGCACAAAGTACAAGGAAATGATGCTGGCTACATTAGAGAAGAAACGACTTCGTTATTCTCCACTGGACATGAGGTTTCACATCCGTGACCTCATTGGGTCTGGACTCCTCAAAACTGCACAAACAGCAACTGGGATAGTAGTTCGAATTTCAAAGGATTGAGATATCGGCAATCAACTTTATTTGAAGATCTGTTGGTTAGGTTAGCCTACTTTTCAAGCAATGCAGTTGTTTGTTTTCTTTCTTGAACATTTTTTTGTCATTCAGATTCTTTCCTAGAAGGCTCTTTCACCAGCTTCGACATACTGGAGGAGTGGGGTTAAACAATCTCTTATTTGTATGTAGTCTACGTTGTACACCCACTGTTGTTGTTTTTTATACAGAGCTCACCATTGAACTAATTGACAAACATAGCTTTATTTAAGAAATATTTGAGCTCCAGTTATTCCTTTATTCAGTCTTATCTTACCTATAAAGATTACTTGCCCACCTGAGTTCCATTAAAGGGTAAGCATCCTACAATTTTCCAATTTCTACTTATATGTAAATTTTCAAATCATGGAAAGCCAAATGAGCTGTTGCATGCAACCATGTTCTTTTGAGATTCAGCATTAAATTCTAGAGTCTGGACTTGAAAATCCCACTGAAACCTGCCAAGCTTCCCCACCCAAGATGCCCGACCATCTTTTGACCCACACCTAATGAAGTATCTCATTTTAAGATTGAGCAATGATGCGAAAGTCTGTAGCTTTATTTGTAATGGATGCTTGATGTTCAGACAATGATAGTTGCTTTTACTAGTAGCATTGCTTTGTAGCAGACCGACCCTTGTGATTCAGCCGACTCTTGATTTAGGTCAAACCTTTAGTGGAAAGTCCCAAAACCTCTAAAGCTCACGAAAATTATTCATCATGCATTACCTGGAATTGATTCATTGATATATCCTTGTTTTCTAAAAGTGATACATATAAAATCACACTCTCACTGTGGTTACATTCCATACCACAACTTTTTTATTCTTACATGCACCCAGCTAGACGTGGATTACATGTTGCTACTTTAATTTGAATTTAAAATAAAAAATCAATGAATTGTTGAATAAGTGGCAATTTTTTTTTAGTAAAATTAGGTCAAAATGTGATATAGGTTAAGTTCTAAGAGGACATTAAGTATCTGTGAGACAGTTGGACGAAATCTCAACTGTTAATTTGATTAATCTGACAGTTGAGATTAAAGTTAGTTTTTATTGGATATTGCAAAAAACACGGGGCGGTTGGTTTTTTTACTTTTAATCTCATCCGTTGGACTGATAGAAATCAACGGTCGAGATGTTGTCCCTCCGTCTTACAAAACTTTAGTTGTCTCCCTAGATCCTTTTCCTGTGAAATTATAGCCTATGAGTTGTGGTAGGTCAAATTAGATCTAAGGTAGCCAGTTGTAAAGCAATTTCTTGATTTGGCATACAATAGTTAAATCAGTAAGGACTTATAATCTTGATTTGGCATTTATCAAGCGAGTAGAGGTTGTTTGCGACCCCATACGTGGCAAACGGACTCTACGATCCCTTTTTGTATCGTTGGAATTTGATCCAACGGTACAAATTTTATACTTTTGAGTTTTTGTCTTTTAGGGCACAAATTTTTGTCTTTTAGCGTTTGCAAAAATGCATCTTCGAATGTACATATAGTTATAGTTAAGTAAAAAAATGCAAATAGTTGAAAACTCAATTTGCACGTGTGCAGTGGGTCGTAAAGGAACTCGACCATTTATTAAGCACGTGTTCACCAAATACGAGTAAAATAAAAAGAAATGTCAAATAGTGGATTAATGTAATGAAAACAAGAAGCAGGGTGTTTGGTTATCGTTCCATATCCACAATATTTCAGACGCACCATACTATGATGCACTCTGTTTTATAAACATATATTTATTATAGATACTGTTGGGTTGTGTATGCCTCATTTGTACTATTCTCAGAGGGATGTACTAGTTTGCTGCTTGGTACAAGTTTAGTATTTGTAGGGATGTATGTGATCCTCAGCTAAATTACTGTGCTTAAAAGAAACAGAATAAAACGGCGACATTATTGTTCATTGCTTGTTTGAAGGTCCCTTAGCGCTAAAGTTTGTTGCTAAGCGTTGATTAGGCTAGCATCAGTTTTTGTGTCTCGAACTCCTGCATATTTCTCTATTTTCTAGTGGAAGTTGAGGGTGAGCTCCAGTCGGCTCCGTGGTTTTCCTCCCTTGTTTTGACACACATGTATCAAACATAATTTATATAGCAAGGTAACTTAGTGTCATCCCAAGAGAAATATTTAGCTAAATAAACACCTTTTCATCACTAAATTATCTAGGTGTTTTGGGGGAATCCGTTTGAAGATGGTTGTTTTATTAAGTTATACTAAGGTAAATGAGAGATATCAAAAATTAAAAAGGGATATCAAATATTAAAAAATTTATGTCTCCTCTAACTCTACTACGTAGCAGATGACCGCGTATGTCACGTTGACTTAGGTGACTGATGGAGCGTATTTATACGCACTAGTACAAATTGATTATTTAACAGCGCCTAATATAAAACGCTGTTATAAAATTTATACCTATTACAGCGCTTAATCTTATAAGCGTTGTTGTAAACTCACATTCAATAGCGTTTTGGAAAAAATGTTGTTAAATACATATAACACCGCTTATTTATTTAAGCGCTATTATAAGTATATGATACAACAACGCTTTTTAAAAAGTGCTACAAAATATTAACTTTTTAACAGCGCTGTCAAAAATAATTTTTAAATAAATAAATAAATACAAATATAAAAAACGCTTATTTGGAAAAGCGCTGTTAAATGTCCTTATTATAAACATAAAATAAATACAAGTATATGTAATTTTTCATATGTTGTCCAAAGGATGAGATTAAAGATAGGATTTGGGGTAGAATCAAATTTCCAATCATCTAACAGCGCTTATTTAAAAAGTGCAATTAAATTATACTATTTTACAGCGCTTTTATAAAAACGCTGTTATATATTAAAAATTTATTTTTTAACAGCGTTTTTATCATTAAACGCTGTTACAAATTAAAAAATTTACAGCTCTTTTATATTTAAAGCGCTGTTGTAAGTCTTCCGCGACATGATTGGTTAAATTTGATGCACACATATTAATATCTCAACCGTTATTCTTACTGAATCCAACAATCCTCGTTCGTTGAAAATGTTCCGAAATTTTTGTATTCTCAATATCAAACCTCCTATATAATCCAGATTCATCATAACTAACGACCGTCTTCTCCTCTTCTTCACTTCTCCACAACCTCCCACTCCGATTAATCTCCCAACTCTAACTTCTTTCATTCAAATTCAAATTTGATTTTGAATATTTTATTGTATCTATTATTCTCGGATGCTTGAAACATGACATGAATGGGCATGAGTCGAGGTTTAAAGACGCTGACATCATGAAGTTTAGGGTTTAGCCATGAAGTTAAAGACGCCGACATCATGAAGTTTTGGGTTTACCCCATCCAATAGAGATTAGAAGTCTTGTACGAAAATATTATTGTAAATATTTAGTTGCGTTTGTTTGTGATTTGATAATAAAAATCTTCATCAATGGTGTTGTTTTTAATTTTATGTTTATAAAAAATAAGAACACATAATAGCAATTCAAAAAAACAACGAAGTGGTAAAGCGATGTTAATATATATGACTTTTAACAAAAACACATATTCTGAAAAGTTTTGTTAAATGTATGACTTTTAACAGCGCCTATTTTGGAAAAGCGTTGTTAAATGTTTATGACTTTAACAGCCTTATTTGAGAAAAGCGCTGTTAAATGTATGACTTTTAACAGTGGTTATTTGAAAAAAGCGATGTTAAATGTATGACTTTTAACAGCGCTCATTTCAAAAAAGCGATGTTAAATGTATGACTTTTAACAGCGCTTATTTCAAAAAAGCGCTGTTAAATGTATGACTTTTAACAGCGCTTATTTCAAAAAAGCGCTGTTAAATGTATGACTTTTAACAGCGCTCATTTCAAAAAAGCGATGTTAAATGTATGACTTTTAACAGCGCTTATTTCAAAAAAGCGCTGTTAAATGTATGACTTTTAACAGCGCTTATTTCAAAAAAGCGCTGTTAAATGTATGACTTTTAACAGCGCTTATTTAGGAAAAGCGTTGTTAAATATTTTGGAATTTTAACAGCAGTTGATACAACAGCTTATTTCCGTTGTTCTTATATGTTTTATTTGTGAAATATTACATTTTCGTAATGTTTTGCGTTTCATGCATATTTGAAGTGCAATGAAGATTGTACACGCTTATGGAGCAATTCTAGACGAATTCGTAGCACGAAGACGAAGGAAATAACCTAAAGCAGACTGAATGACGTCAGCATGACGTTATCCGCGGACGCTGAAGAATTAACATCCGCGGACGGTACTGAATTTCTAGAAATTCTTAAGGGTCCGCCGAAGAAATTCTTAAGGGTCTGAGGTTGCTCGGCCCGGCCCAATTCAGAATTTCAACATCTTTTTTATTAGGGTTTCAATCCTAATTAGAGGGAACTTCTTGGACGGCGAAATTCCAGAGCTTAGGATAGAGAACTGCAATCAAGCTTCAGTCTTTAGTCTTCATAATTGATAACTTTCGAACTCATTTTCAGTATTTTGTTTCAGTACAATGTTTTCCATGAGTAGCTAAATTCTCTACAGTTTGGGGGATTGAGTTGCAGCATTGTATGAGACTATTGAATAGCAAGTTTTATTCTAGTGAATTTTATAATTGCATGTATTGTTATTTGCTTAACTCAGCCTAGCGGTGAACTTAGGTTTATAGCAATTGCATGATATCTACTTGAATTGTCATAGTAGTAAAGCCTAGCGGTGGAGCTATTGTGGTAGTTTGATTAGGTAATTGTTACATCTTCTTGAGACTCTAGCGGTTAATAGAAGATAGAATTAGAATTAGGTAACAACCCTAGCGGGACTATCTAATTAGAACAACTATAATTTACTAGGTTGAAACTTGTCTGGTCTGTGATTACTAGTTGTAACGAAATTCACTGAACTGTGATTTCTCATTTATTAGCAAACCTCTTAGTTGTTAGATTACAAACCAATCTCAAAACCCCCTATAGGAGTAGCATTAGTTAGTAGAATAACTCTGATACTAGATTACTTTCCTTTGGGTTCGACCCTACTTACTGCTACATTAGTATTGAGTAGGGATATAAATTTAAATTTGTAGTGCACAACGACGCGCTTTCAGTGACACTCTTACTTTCTTGTCCGTTGCGTTGACGAGAGTCACATTTACTTGCTCTCGATTTGGAGTTGATGACTTCTTCGACTACCTTTGACACGCGTGTGCGTTTTATGAACTTAATGACTGCGCTAGTTGTGTTTTTTTTATTTTGCTTTGATAGGCGGTGCGTTGCTTGCACTTGTTGACTACGTGAGCTGAAATATTTTGCTTTAGCAGGCGGTGCGTTGTGTGCATTTGCCGTTTACGTGGAGCTATGATTTCGTTAGAAAACTCTCATTTAATTTTTGCTGGGTTCTTTCGAATAAATGAAGAGCATTCTTTTTATAAAGAAATATTCATGCAAGGTAGGGCTTGATTTATGGGCTTGGTTCCTGATCCAATGGCTCGGCGACCCATTTTCCAAATAATTAAATAAATTTTAATTTTATTTCTTTGTTTCAGCACTAATTTTACTAGCTTCAAATTTCATTCAAATATTTAATATAAAATTATAAATAAATTTAATGTAAATATTGATCTACTTAGTTGCACCTATTTAATTGCTTTACCTTATTACTGTCACATAATTTTATTTATTCATCAAAATATTTTTTTAAAATATGAAAAAAATTGATCCCCAAATTGGATTGAAATGTTAGTTTGTTATATTTTTAGAAAAATCTATTAGTTAAAACACTTAATAGAAAAAGACATGGTAAATTTAGTATCTATTTTGGAAATTTGAATTGTTCGGTCCTAAATTTGAATTCCTTTTGTTACATATTATTAATTAGGAATTAGGATATAAAGATGTCACAATTTTATGTGAGACTGAAAGACATAATATCATCCGTCTCATCGTCCAACGAAAATCGTACGTCCTTCTTGAACCCATCTCTACTAATTAGTTAACAAAAAAATTGAACAAATTCCTCAACTCGATTAATTATCGATGGTTTTCATAAAAATCATGCATTGTATAATTATGAAAAATCATCTGTAAAATAATTCAAGCGAAAGAAAACCATAGCAAACACATATTTTCGTTTTAAAAATAGTTTGTACCAGAACCAATAGTTTATACCGGAACCAAACTCTTACAATAAGCTATAGGGTTTTTTGCCGAAAACCACCTCTCCAATACGTCAATTTGAACAAAACCACCTTTTCAAAAAAAATTGACTTAATCACCCAAAAATATGAAAACTATTTTATATGACTTTTGCAACAGGTCAACCAGTAATTATGGTCGTTGACTTCGATTGACTTATAAAAAAAATTGAGTTTTTTGTCGAAAACCACCATTCCAATACCACAATTTAATCAAAACAACTCATTCAATTTCTTTTTGACTTAACCACCCACAAATATGAAAACTTTTTAATATGGTTTTTTCAATAGGTTTATAATAAAAAAATATTAAAAATCATAATTAGTTATTTACGGACTAATTACCAAATTAATTTCATTGACTTTGGTTGACATATCCACAAAATCAATTTCATTGACTTCGGTTGACTTACCATATGTACGGCCTAATTTTTTTAATTAATTTTGTTTACTCTAAAACCTAATTGGTAATTTACGGACTAATCAATGGAATCAATTGAAAATCCTAAAAATAAAATTTGTCATACTCCTCACTATCATATGTATTTCACATACGCCCTTTACAATTGATCTCGATCCTAGAATTTCATGAAATACAATTAGGTACAAGAAATTTGACGAATTTCATTTTTAGGATTTTCAATTTATTTCGTTGAGTAGTCCGTAAATTATCAAGTAGGTTTTAGTGTAAAAAAATTAATTAGAATAATTAGTTTGTAGATTTGGTAAGTCAAATGAACTCAATGAAATTAATTTGGTAATTAGTCCATAAATTACCAATTATAATTTTTATTATAGATCAAACAAAGTCAATGATGTAAACCTATTGAAAAAGTCATAATATATAGTTTATGGATGGTTAAGTCAATTTTTTTTGGAAGGTGTGGTTTTGATTAAATTGTGGTATTGGAAGTGTGATTTAGCAAAAAAAACTTTTTTTATTAATTTTTATTATAAGTCAACCGAAGTTAACGACCATAATTACGCGTTGACCTGTTGAAAAAGTCAAATTGACGTATTGGAATGGTGGTTAAGTCAAAAAAAATATTGAATGGGTGGTTTTGTTCAAATTGACATATTGGAAGGGTGGTTTTCGGCAAAAAACCCTAAGCTATATGATATTGAAATAGAATCATATATATATTAAAAGGGAAGTATGATTGGACGACACGTGTCGTCGTGTGAGCAGTTTGGCCTATGTGTCATCACCAGGTTAATTTGGAATATGCTCGAAATATTCTTTTTCGTTTTAATCATATATATATTAAAAGGGAAGTATAATTGGACGCGTGTCGTCGTGTGAGCAGTTTGGCCTATGTGTCATCACCAGATTAATTTGGAATATGCCCGAAATATTCTTTTTCGTTTTAGTGCACTTAATTATGGTAACAAAAATATTTTGCTAAAATCTCTTTACACTCAAATAAAATTGAATATATCAAATTTAAATTACTTAAAATTTCTCAAAATATTACTTCACCTCGCACAAGGTGCGGGTAAATACCTAGTTTAACATTTAAAAACCTATACAATCAAAGTTAATATTTAAGTATCGCATTTTTGAAATTTTATTTTAATAAATTCAAATTGTTAAAATAATCAATTTTTTCCTGATTTTTTTCTTTTGATACTTTTGATATTTTTTTAAAATTTTCATTTACTTTATTTTAATATTTGAAAACAGTTCTTTAATATTTTTTTCTTCATTTTCTGATTTTATGCATACTCAAAACGAATATTTTTAATTTGATGTTTTTAGATATTACATTAAAATTTCGATTACACCCCTTTAAAGGACAGGGTGCAACATCCTAGCGTCAACCACTCGGTCTCTGTTTGCAGAGGTTAGTGGTTTAAGCCCTCATGAGCGCATCTCCGCCATGTGTTTGTGTCCATCACCTCGTATTTTACTGGTGGACCTGTGTAATAAACCCTACTTATTTGATAAGTTTAATAAACGTTACATACATCAATAAAATTTAGTCAATTGGCTTATTCAGTGTACGGAAAAGGATCAAGAGAGACATTAATTTGTAGTTTTGTAGAACCCATCATCTCGACCATTGATTTCTAATCATCCAACGGTTAGCATTGATAACCGTCATTTCTCAACCGCCCGTGTATTTTGCACATTCAACTACCTGTTTAAATTTAAAATCAGTCTTCTACCGCCAGATCAATCAAAATCAACGGTTGAAATCTTGTATTTTCGTCTTATAAAATTTATAAATCTCACTCGATCCTAACTCTTCGGTATACAACTTAAAAAGGAAAATACATCTCTTATATTTCCCTACCCAAATTTGTTTTACAGCAGATCGTTTGGAAATTTTATAACATACTTTATGAGCTTCAATAAGATTTTAATCCAAGCCATCAATAACAAAATATAAACAGTTGGAAATGAGGTTGTTTTAATAAAAATAAAGTAGTTAGGAAAAAGACAATTCTATTTAAAGAAATACGATTTTATTTATCAATTTCACATTTGCTACATTTGAGTAGGGATCATATAAAAAATTATTTTTATATACTGTATAAATTAAGTTCAATAATTGATTTATATGCATCGATGGTTAAGACTTTTGGTAAAACTACAAATATTTATTTCTTGTATACATGAAACATACTTTAAAAGGTTTCATTAAGGTTGAAATTGTAATAATAGATAAAAAATAACTAATTCCATAAAGTTTTTAAATATTAATTATTTGAATATTCATTAATAGGGTTAAGATGAAGTGAGACATAATATTTTTATTAAACAGAAGGACATAATTGTAGATATTAATTTTATTAATCTAACGGTTGAGATTATAGTTGATTTTTAATTAGTTTAGGCGGTTGGATTTGCAAAAAAAAGATTTGACGGTTTTTTTGATAAAATATCATCCATTGGATTATTATTAATCAAAGGTGAAGATGATGTCTCACCATCTTACCAAAACTTACATGTCCTTCTTGAACTTTCTCTTTATATACAAGATAGATAGTAAAATTAATTACAAAACCTTTTACGTTAAGAATATGATATATAGTAAGATTAATCATCTGTCAGATTCAATATATGAAAGGTGTAGAATGAGTGAAGTTCAAGGACATCTAAATAAATGTAAGACCGCGAGACACGATCTCGATCGTTGATCAATAATAATCCAACGGATAAGATTCAATTTCTAACTATATCGCCAAACTCAACTATTAGGATTTTTTGCAAATTCAACTGCTCAATTTATGAAAAATCAACTTTAATCTCAACCATCGGATTACCAAAATCAACTATTGAGATTAAGTTCACACAAAAACTGTTGAAATGTGAAGCTGCTTCATGGTCTGCGTCAAGATGTGATGCAGAATGAGCCACGTCATCAGAACTAGGGATGAAGAACGAGTGATGCAGGATGAGCCACGTCATCAAATGAGGCGACGTCGTTTTAGCAGAAGTCTGAGGTTGTTAAGCTGTTAGAAGCGGACGGCCTGGATCGAAGCGTGACGAACGGCTGTGATCGAATCTGGAGATCTATATAAGGCTCTGCGTCATCATCTTCTTCAGAGCGCGCGATTTTTCAAGAAAAGCGAATCTTCGAGAAAGCAAAGTGATCAAGGGCGATTCAACAAGGGTTTTCGATCTAGAGGTGTTCGGCGGGGTTGTTCAAAGTCTCGGTAGAGCGATTGTGTTGTTTTGCTGCTGAATCAGGTGTTGATTCAGGTTTGTGGTTGATCGGAGATTGTAAATCCGTTGCCGGCGGTTCTGGCTCATAGTGAAACCTCGAACTACGGTTCGCACAACGTGGATTAAAGGCTTCTTCGGAAGTCATATAACCACGGTATAAATCTTGTCTCGATTCAGTTTTTCATCTGATTCAGTTTCCGCCTAATTCGTCTAGTGAGTCAGATTGAGTGAATCGAGTGAGGACGAGATTAACTCTGATTCAAGGAACGTAGAACGATCCTACAAAAACTTAACTTATCTCTCGAACTGAACCCGATGGAGTTTAGTTTAATTTTATACCATAATTGCTACATCACGTTATATCCATTGCCACTCCATTTATTAGTTGTTTTGCTTGACGATCTTGAACATCATTTCAAATCTACGTAGCGTGGATCTTGATAATATAGGTGTGTTATTCGGGTTCAGATCTCTTGCAGCGTGCAATCAATATAGCGAGTTTAAACTACATAATTTTAACTCATTATGAGTAAAAGTACGTATTTTATCCAAATTTATAATTAAGTTATTATTAATAAAAACGACATAGTTTTACTAAAACCCTAATTTAAAACTTATGAACCCTTTGTAAAACGACATAACTTTAAACTAGAATAATTAAAACGATATCACTTTAGGTTTTGGCCGGAAAAAGTTGTACGCTATGCATGATCTTATTCCGTATTATTCATATGAGTATGTAGTTGGAAAGTTATCCGAAACATACAACATAATGAAATTATATATACGTACTAATCGATTTAAAACTTGAAACAGATGTGGATCCATTAGTCACACGCATTCATTTAACTCGCTATGAAGATAAACCTAATTGACTCTAAAAGGGGTAGTCAAGTAGTTTAAAGCACCAAAGAGGGTTTATTCATACGGCATGCTTAACATGGATTCCTCCACAAAAATAAATGAAAACAAAAAAACAAAGACAAACCTAACTGTTCATAGACCTTATCCTTAATTTGAAATTTTGGGAGGAATGTTCCCATGATGGATATTGGTGAAATTTGACACCAAAAGGCTGCATAAGAAGAACATATTCGTTCAACATCGATCATAAAGTACCAGAAACACCCTCGTAAGGGTTATTCTCACCGATACTTTATGCTAAAAGGTGAGATCGTCTTCTGACATATTTTTATACAACATAAAGCTGGGATTCCTTAGAATCTCTCATCCATTTTCCTGGTGTTTGCCTAATCAAAATCTCAACGTAAAGTTGATAATACAATTCTTATCCTTATAGATTACTAATAATTTGAGCAAGACACGTCGCGACAAAACACTTTATTGTCCATGTTTCATTCTTATTTCCTTCTTTAGCAAGATTTCTCAACCTTCACAATGACTAAGGAATAATCTATCGATCGACTAGTCGCTTTCACTTAGGATCTCTGCTAAACACAAATCAAACAAAATAATGGCACCTCAACTAGATGGCAACTTAAGAAAGTGTCCATTGCAAATAGAACATCTCTTTACTTCACGAAGATAAACTGACAAAAAGTGGGCCTGCATGTAGACCAGCAAGTTAGCTAAATGGGCATTTCAAACCAAAAAATGTGGTGTCTATTTTCGAATTAAACATGAACCCAAGTCCCTACACTTTACAATGAAAACTATAGTTTACCAAATTACCTTTAAAAACAGTATATGTTGAAGATCAGCTATATCAGTGGCGGATCCATAAATTTTTCGTGTGGGGCAACATAAATTTTTTTAAAAATATATTCTCATTGATTATAATTTAAATTTTTATTCAATGTTTGCATAATGCATCACTTTCAACATAGTTAATACCTATAATATAAACATCTTATGTTATATAGAAATATATCGAACCTTTTACAACATAGACTGTTTTTTGTAGTGAAGTCAAAGAGGAATATTTATTTTTGAAGATGCTAAGAATTATACTAGTTGCTGCTTTTGACTAATCTAACATTTGAAATTGAAAAATAATTTTCAATTAATATAAAAATGAGTACGCAAAATTATTTGTGATTGAGACAGATAACCTATCGATAGCAATACTTATAAAAATAAAATTTAGCGATTATGATTATGTTCATCTGTCTAAAAACGAACTTTTAATCCTAAAATATTTTTATAGACATTAATCTTTTAAAAGTGTTGTCGACTTTTACAAATGACTACAAAAAATAATAAATTTTTTATAATTGAAAATGAATGAAATCTAATAAAAAATCTAAAATCGATTCTAAACTAAGTTTATCTACTTCAAAATAAAAATATTAATAACATTTTACGAGTACAAATTTAAATATTATAAAAACTCTTATTTATATTGCATTTAACCAAAAAATTATTGGGGACCTAGTCCCGTCCCCTCCAATGTAAATCCGCCTCTGAGCTATATATATAGAAATGGGAAGAAACGAGAAAGCAAACTTGAAGGAGAAGCTGTTGAAAAAGGAGTTTCATTTACTTGACAATGGTGTCCCATATATTTATAGAGACTGTATCATGGTGATCCATCTTTTTTGGTGGACTCGTGAACCCCACCTTATATCCATTGATTGCAATTTACAGTGCATCAGACTGTGCCAACACATTAATGAGACATGTGAGTTTCATATGTTTTGCACGTGATATGCACATGCAAATGCAATGACATGATGCAATCTCATCCATTGATGAAATGCAATCAACGAATGCATAGTGGGATTCATGAGTCCACCAAAATAGATGGAATACAACCTTTGTTAAAGATTTTATGTTTTTAGAAAGTAGCATTTTCTCTTGTCCCTAAAGTTTGAAACTGATCTAAAGAAAAGGTGATTCAAAATTAGTGCACCCGTTGAATCAAACTGGAAAACAGAGAAAGCTGAAGGCCAAATTATTGGAAATATTTCTAGATAGCATCATAACCTTGCACTTTATAATTTGGTTGAACAGTTGTAAATCAAAAGTTAGTTGACAAGGGAATGAAACCTAGAACAGCAAATCGGCAGCTCACTTTTCTCGATCATTTCCAGCTAATTAGTTATTCTCATTCGGCTAATTAATGTTACGTGTGCATGCTGTTTAGATACATGAAGACAACATATGAATGTTTTTGGACTTAGTTCATTAAATTTATTAGTTAAGATAATAAATGTGTATTACGCTCCTCTTCATATTAACGAGGACCCTCATTTGATGGGGTCTCGAAGGTCCGTACCCCAAACAAATTAGATATAGCCATGTATTAAAAGGAAATAAAGAATTTTGAGATTTCTTGACACTTTAGGTTTGGTTGAAACTTGAAGCAATAACTAATTACACAGACAATAAGAATGAATGACTTGTGTATAATTTATTTAGACTAGTGCATTATGCAGACACATGTATTTAAACATATAAATGTATTTATAGATGTATACCAATATACCAGAATAATCAATTATCACAAAATTAGACCCCATTACCCTAAGTTATCTCACCATCATAGTCTTTAAGATCCATTGTGATTCTCTTCCTCCATCTCTCTTCAGTATGTGTGTATAAACCAATGAAAGCAAAGCTCTCATATCAGATTCCTAGAGATAAGCTTGCGTGTGTATTGATCCTTGTTCTCTATAAATTACTTTTGTTTGATCTAATTAGATATATAAGGTTAGTGTTGAGAGGTTTTGCTGTGGTAGTTTCTATATGGTATACACTTTTTGACACATCTCTCAAATTTTACAGGTAAAAACTGATGGGGTTAAAGGATATCGAAGCAAGGCTGCTTCCAGGATTTAGGTTTCATCCAACTGACGAGGAGTTGGTGTGTCATTATCTATCCAAGAAAGCAATTGAATCTACAACTGGTTATAAAGATGAAGCTGATGCTTTGAAAAATATGGGGATGAGTTTGGTAGAGGTTGATTTGCATACCATCGAGCCATGGCAGCTTCCTGGTATGTATTCATAACTCTCATTACTCACTTAATCTCTATCCTAGTCTACCAGTTGGATGGGGGTTCCCACCCAGTCCAGGTGTTCATATTCTATTATAACTCATCATTTTAAGGTCAATATTATTGTTAAAGTTATGACCATATGTGTGACTGATGTCATGCTCTTGATTATGAGTAGGGTTTTGAAGTTTACATTTCACCTTATTTCGATCATTCTCTGTTTCTGTGGCATGTAAAATATGTCCCTGGGGTCAACAGTAATTGTTAAATGGTTTCTATTTACTATTTTCACATAAAAATTCGCATACAAATTAACTATCTTAAAAATTGGTCGTTATTTGTGAACTGTCGACGAAAATTGATTCGTTGGTATCTGGACAATATATAGTATAAAGTATTATATATAAGGTAATAAGTATTTTATTATCTTCCAAGGGTTTTTTGGTAATTTGCAAATTCTAGGTTTCTACACAAAATGAAGCAACTGATGATAAAAATAACAATAAAAGAAGAAGATACCATGCCAATAAATATAGTTTAAGCTTTCACGCTTATTCACAGCTTCATAAATAAATGATGCGAATCAAAGAAAATGAGCATCAAAATGATGAAAACAACGAAGTTTCTCCATGACATCTTTGTCATGTGTGCGAAGTACTTCAAATTGACATACTTGTATCTGACCTCACCCTGTACAGTTATATTTACTGTCTTAAATACAAGTGAAGGTGAAGCTCTGTTACCGTTTTGTCTACTTTAGTTCTTTGAGTTGGTAATCTTCGAGGAGTCATATAATTATTTTGGCTTGATTATGTGAAATAAGGAAAATGCTATATCAGACATTTTACGTTAAATGTAAGTGTTTATTTTAATTTGTATGGTTGAATAATTAACTATTAAATGTAATCAACATGAGCTCAATAATTAGATATTAAACGTTTGGCTCTAGGCCACCACCTTGAGCACATAGCAGGCAACAAGTCAGCTGTGTCAAATATATTCCTCTAGGTCCTAGCTTTTGTTTTCTTGAGGGTGACTTATCATTACCATGTTTATCATATCTAGTCTACAAGAATTGTCCTATTGTATATTATCATGTTGATCTAAAAGATGTGGCCTACGTACCATTATTAGAGTGCACCCTCCATATTAACCAACTGCCAAAATGTTTGTAATGTTGATAGGCTAGGCTTATTTGATTGGGACCACAATTGAGACATAATTTTCATGCAATTTAGTGTTCATAAATCAAAGGTTCAACTGTGGAAATAGATATTGTGGTACATTCTGTTCACGCAATTGTATATGGCTCATGGTTTGTGTAATGATAATGCAGAGGTGGCAAAGCTAAATGAAACTGAGTGGTACTTCTTCAGTTTTCGGGACAGAAAATATGCTACCGGTCTCAGGACTAACAGAGCAACGACTATTGGTTATTGGAAGGCAACCGGAAAGGATCGGGTCATCCAAAATCCTTCCACTCGTTCCGTGGTGGGGATGAGGAAAACATTAGTGTTCTACAAGAATAGAGCTCCTAATGGAATCAAAACAGGATGGATTATGCATGAGTTTCGTCTTGATACACCACATTTGCCCCCTAAGGTAATATTCTTAAGACAAGCCACCCTCTCTTAAATACCTTCAAATTAGTTTCTCTTCAAACTTATATTTTTGAAAATATTTGCGAATTAATTTTACCTTTTCTATTATTTTCCTCCAAATATTGAGCTGTTGATTAAATGCTAACTCCAATAGTTCATGTTTGGCTTCCATCGCAGGAAGATTGGGTCTTATGTAGAGTTTCTCATAGGATCAAGATATCATCAGCGCTTCACAACTGCTTTAGTAATCTTGGCTGCTGTCAACCAAGTGGTGTGACTAATTATAGAATTAATAATAATTATGGAGATTATAATTCTAATGTCATCTGTAAGCTTAGAGCTGAAGAGGAGAGGAATACAGTTATAGCGGGTAGCTCGGTTGCTGAGATGAACTCAGTAGATAACGGAGGAGGGGGATGGCGGGGTGACTACGATTTTCTGTGGGTTATGAACATTGAAGAAACCAATAGCTTGGCGCCTAGCAATGAACAAGACACTATATGGATGGAAACAATTTAACGTTCGTTTGAAAATATATACTACAATATGCATAAATCTTAATAGACATTGAATATTTGATTTGTGTATAAAGTTCTGAGAAGGTTTATTTATTTGTGAGGTCTTGCTGGCTTGATTGGATTCATGGAAGATATGACTGAATGTAAATACTGAAAGGAATTAAGGTGTGCAAACAGTGATTGGAGATCTATGTAAAGATGTACCTCGATTTGAATAATTTTATTGATCTAAGTTCACTACTATTGGAAAGTTCTTTAACAACGAAGCACTATTGCATGTCCTATTTATATAACAACGCTTTTTTTACATAAGCGTTGTCGTACGATATACTTTTCAAGAGCGCATATTTTAAAGGTTTTTTTGCCGAAAACCACCCCTTCAATACCTAATTTTTAACAAAATCACCATCTCAAAAAAAATTGAGTTAACCATCCATTATTTTGAAAACTATTAAATTGACACCCGAGTACTGTTCTGGCGACTTATTCTGATAAAAATTCTCATTGACTTTGTTAACTCACAATTAAATAATAACTTTGTCATTAATCAAATATGAAATAAAAAATCAAGTGAGTTATTTAAGTACAAAACATTAACTGCAAGTTTGATAAATGGAGAAGAGGAGAAAAAATTGAGTTATGGAATTACTCGTAGCGGAAGATTGATACATGGAAAAGATGAGAATAACCGCGAACAAGTGTTGATACATTATGAATTTACATAGGGGTTTGTGGTGGGATAATTAAAATTTCCCAATTTTTTTAATGAGGAATGTTGGATATGTATCAATAAACGATTGAGATATTAATATGCATGTATCGTAATCAGCCAATCGTTATATGTACATATGGACCATGAAGATATCATTGTGTTCAAATGCTTCAGTTTTGACTTGTTAATGTCTAAAATACTTAATAAAATTACAAAAGGCTCTCAGTACTTTATGACTTTCTCAAATTTAATACCAATGAAGCACCACTTAACAGCTGAAACATAAATAGAAAATATCTTTAAAGGTAAAGGATCAAATGAAAACAAGCAGTTTTTGTGAAAACTGTAAACAAATCTCGACCATCCATATATTTTAATCAAGCGGTTTCTATTTAATGGGCAAGATATTATTTTTAATTGCTGAAAGGGTAAACCCGTAATATAACATCTTAAATATTCTTCAAATATTAAACATTAAATTTCATCCCCTAAATAATGGTAACTGTTTAATTACGATTCAATATTCGAATATTTTCATTGAGGATTTCTATAACCCATTCCTTAAATTATGGCAACTGACAATTTAAATTTTGAATTATTCACCACATATTTAGGAAAATAAAGCGTGTTTCGTTTGTTTTTTTCAAAAAAATACCTTTGATTGTGAATTAATGAAACTTGAATCGTAATTGATTCGTAGTATGAAACTTGATTCGTAATTGTATTTAATTGTCTAACAGACGTATGATTCACTAATTAATGAAACATGGTTCATGAACCAATCTTTATAATTTTATGAATCATATTATGGTTCAAAAACCAATGAATCATAATTCATGAATCATCATTTATACATTTATGAATCATACACCATTTGAACATTGTAGCTATGGTTCAGAAATAAATGAAGCATGGTTCACGGAACATCCTTTGTAAATTTATGAATCTTACATCATCTTACGATTGTCATTTGGATTATGGTTTAGAAATTAACCAATGAATCATGCTTCATTTGGATTATGGTTTAGAAATTATTTAGATGTAAGGTTCAAAAATAATGTCGAGTATATATATGATAGATGCGTTAGATCTGCAATCGTAAGCAAAAATTGTTAGATACATCGGAATCTATGCTGACTTAACTTGTAGTTCAACTTACATTCAAATAAGAATCGCGAACTCACCGAATTCAATCTATCTAAAGATGGTCTCCGTTGGCTAGCCTCCTTACAACGATTCGATTAATTTTTCAGAAAGAACATAAATCCACGACGTCCAATTTGGTTGATTTGGTGTTGAATTTGAAACGGGAGGTTTAAGAATGGAATATCACAATCCCATAACTTTTTTAATCGGTTCTTTTAGTCTAAAAGTTTTAGATTATTTACTTTCCTAATATGCCTTTTGTTTGATTTTAGAATTAAATTTAATCATTAAATATGTTTTTTCGAATCAAAATTTGATCCAATTTTGAAACCGTAAGATTTTATAGATGTAGGGCCTGGATATGTTTATAGTTTATAACATATATAGTGTTTTCACCTGATCTCTACTCATCTTTAAATTATACAAGGACAGCTTATTCGCGCATGACTCTCTTAATGCTTCACAATAATCAGTTTTAATGTCCAGTAGTATTATATAATGTACTTATAATCTAACATCTGTGAAATCAAAATCAGTTAAAAGTAGATTTCGATTAGGGCGTGTTGAAATTCATATTACGTCAGAACTGCATTTAAGGAATTCATATTAATAGATGCATAGTATATTTCGTAAGCCGCAGAAAAATCCTTTGTGACTAATTGTAAGCTCGCATTTATTGATTTGCGGGGGTGTAGGAATTTCATCATTCCTCATATTCTCTACATTACTTGTATCTATTGATTTGCACGTAAAAATTACATTATGTGAATTCTATACAAATAAAATAATCTGAATATTTTTGTGAATAACATTGAAGCGGAATCAGTGTACCATTTCATTAAAATCTTAAGGTCTATGTGATTGACGTTGATTTTCACGAATGATGAAGGCTCCTAAATGATCCTCACCTTTCACATTCACTACGCCATTTTTATGTCTTTGCAACATAGCGAGAAATGTTGCAAAAGAGCCGAAATGTGTTGCATAAGCGTTATGCAACATACTACATGTCGCAAAAATATCTGTGTCATAGGTCGTGTTGCATAAGTCGTGCAACATACTTTTGATTGTATGTTGCATTAGTATTTACCTCTTTTGCAACATATGAATTGTTGCATAAGTCTACGTTTGTTAACTTTTTAATTTTTACAAAATGATAGTTTTGATTTAAAAAGAAAAATATTTTTATAATTTTTACTAATTATAGATCTAGCAAATAACATAATAAAGAATAAAAGAGATAAATAAGGAAATCAATTAATTTTATATTTATTAGGAAAGTTAATTATACAATAATTACACGAGTCATGAGCTATAACTACAAAAAACAAAATCATCACATTTAATAAAAACCACTCCTACAAATCAAATTGCATTTCAAGGCTACTAATCTGCCTCATCCTCATCAGTTTGCAAACTCCCTTATCTTCTTTAGTCGTCAAATTCCCTTCATCCTCATCAGCCGCACCATAATATGTGATCAGAAGCCTTACATCAGTGAACCATGTACACTGCACATATTAAGATAATGTACACATGAGGAATAGAAGCAAGAAAAACAAAGGGGATGATATATGATCAGATTTTTCCTAATAAATTTTAGCGAACAAAACTGGGGTTTGTACCAAACCCTCGCTGTGTTATACATCTCAATCAAACTACTTAAATACCCGGAAGGGAGTGTGCTTTTTGGAGTTTTTTTAGCAATAGCTGTTTCTGGAGAGCTTGATTTTCCTTGGACACTTGAACCCTCCATGAGCGAACCTGTGACTGAACACGCGCAAGGGCTTGCATGCACTGAAGTGTATTAGTTGCTTGGCGCTTCACAGACTTTCCTTGTACAAGAAACTTCAACCTGACCAGTCCCTTCAAGGCTCGTAAAGTTCTCTTAGCCTTGAAAACTACAGCATTAGTACAAATAAAATTCTTAAGACAAATGTTCATAAAATTGTAGAGG
Source organism: Sedum album (assembly GCA_006409495.1). Lineage (NCBI taxonomy): Eukaryota > Viridiplantae > Streptophyta > Magnoliopsida > Saxifragales > Crassulaceae > Sedum > Sedum album. The sequence continues at coordinate 43,661 of QZGG01000957.1, forward strand.
TTGTTTGAAACTGTACCATGTAGCCGTGATATGCTGATTCCCAAACCGTTTGCTCCCCGATTCGCTGCCTGCTTTCTGTAACTTGAAAATCATGAGCTGCTGCAGGGATGTAGTGGAGTCGTGAGCTGCTGCAGGGATGTAGTGGAGGCGTGAGCTGCTGCAGGGATGTAGTGGAGGCGTGAGTTTGAGAAGCTCATCTCATTTTGTGGTGACGGCTGATGAGAGTGAAGATTGTTTGGAGATAAAAAGTAGGGTTTTAAATCAATGGTCAAGATTGTTTGAAGATCGACGGTTCAAATTGTATCTGTTAAAATTTTAATTTTCCCACTTTAGATTTTCACTTCCCTCTTCTAACCAATCTACAAAATTTTGGTTTTCCCTCAAAAAAATTTACTCCAAAATTTCAGTATATGATGATCAAAAATGTAAATTTATGAGAATTAGACAAACGATTAATCGTATTGGACATTTGGACTTATTATATTTGAATGTCTAATTGTTGGATTAAAATTTAAAGTATTATTTTTGAGTAAATTAAATTTAAATGATAACACTTAAATTTCAAAAAAAATCAATTAAATCCTAATAATGCTAATTCATATGGATCAAATTTTATTTTCCAATTTGTTAATGCATGCAATAGCACCTAAATTATATACCCTAAATCTTAAGGTTTAAAGGTTTAGGATAAATGATCAAGCATATATGACACACCCTATATTCCAAACCCTATACCCCAAACCCTTACCTCAAACCCCAAGCCCTATGCCTCAAACCTCAAACCCTTTACCCCAAACCTCAAATCATATACCTCAAACCCCAAACCCTTTACCCCGAACCCTTTACCACCAACCCTTAACCCCCAACCCTTACCATAAATCATAATTAGTTTGTAAAAGGATATTTAATTAATGTGAGACATAGAGATAACATATGAATCATTTGATATTTCCCTACCTTTGCATATATAACTTTACAACTATAGAATATGATGTATTGATTAATAGAATATGATGTATTTAAAAGATTATTGATTATACCCAAAACCCCAAACCCTTAGGGTTATACCCCAAACCCTTAGGGTTATACCCCAAACCCTTAGGGTTATACCCTTAGGGTTATACCCAAACCCAAAACCCTTCTTAATTTCATTTCCCTCTTCTATCAATCTACAAAATTTTACTTTTCCCTCAAAATTTTTGGCTACTAAATTTCACTTTATGATAATCAAATATAAATTTCATTCTATGATAATTAAGAATAAATTAGTTGAATATAAATTTATAAAAATTCTTATATAACCGTATATTTGAATATTTAATTGTTGTATTAAAATTGAAAGTATATTTTGAGTATATTAAATCTAAATGATGAAAATTAAATTTCAAAATAATTTACAAATATGTAACCAAAATATTTTATCTCAAACAAAATATTGGTACTCATAAATTACATTCCATACATAGATATTGTAGCCCAAACCCCAAACTCTTAGGCTTATACCCAAAACCCTTAAGCTTATTCCCAAACCCCAAATCCTTAGACTTATACTCCAAACCCCAAACCCTTAAGCTTATACCCCAAACCCCAAACCCCAAACCCTTAGACTAATACTACAAACCCCAAACCCTTAGGGTTTAATACAAATTATTTTGAATTTAATTATTATTCAATCAATTAATAACCACAATTTTTTTATTTAAGTCGGTTAATATAAGTTGTTGGATCAAAATTAGATTATATTAAATGTAAATATTAAATCTAAATATTTATTCATTATCAATTTTTCTTCACACTTTCCCTCCTCTTTTTACTCCCTCTTTTTTATTCCACGAAATATTTTCCTATACACCATTATTCATTCTTGTAAACTTTCCCCCTCAATTTTCCCTCCTCATTTCTCTTCATAGTTTCATCATTAATGTATCATACTTTTGCAACATACATAGCATAAGTATATGCGTAACCGAACGAGAACAAACAACCCCTCACCAACCATCATAAACCATTTGTACTATTTATTTACAACGACGTTGAAAAGTCAACAAGCTTTTCCTGTTTCATGTAATGCAACATACATTTTGATGTTGCGTTACAGTATGTTGCATTAGTACATGATTTTAAATAATGCAACATATGTTTAGAAGTTGCATTAGTGTATGTTCCGAAAGTTATCTAAGACAATGTGTCCTCTTATGCAACGTCAACTTAAATGTCGCGCGAAACTTATGCAACATACACCTATGCAACACCAATTTTTCGATGTTGCAAAGTGTGTAAAAGTGCGTAGTGATTATAAGCAACTGAAAGGGTGGAGAGGTTTCGGAACTTAAAAGTTTATGTTTATTTTGTTGCGTGTACTTTTGACCTTCATGATTACTAATTAAGGAGTATGGCTATTAGAGCAGGTCACTCTGATAAGAAGTTTAATCAAGAAATGTTGGATGAGATTATTGTGAGGATGAAACGGGATCGCTGCATGCAACTATCAGTGGAGGATTTTCAAGAAAGGGAAGAAGGGTTTGGTTTTGGAGTTATAGCTAGGGTGTGCAATGATTCTAAACACCCAAAAGAAGGATGCATTTTGTATTGTTTTGAAGCAGCTTTGGGGAACTGAGGAAGATATGAGGTTCACTGAGATTGGACATAATGCTATGGTCGTTACTTTTACACACTAGAAGCATCATGATAGAGTTTGAAGAATGGGCCTTGGCTATGTGACGATTGGCTTGTTTTGGTGAAGAAGTGGGAGGCGGGTGATGTGTAGGAGGAGTCAAATAACTGGAAATTCATGTGCTGGGTTCATCTTCATAATGTTCTAGGATGTATTGATAGTCCTACCTTATTAGTAAGTTTGGTTTGACTGTTGGGAAGTTTATTGAGGCAAGTCCTTTACCAAAACTCAAGCATGCGTGGCTTCTAAAGCTGGTTATAATGAAGTGTTGGTTGAGATGGATGTTCATGATCCATTTGTCACTGGCTTTAATATTCCTAGGAGACAAAGGGATCCATATAAGGTGAGAGTGAGGTATCCGAAGCTACCTGTGATCTGTTTTAAATGTGGCTTGGTTCTTCATGAGACTAGTTCCTGTACTCGGAGGGATCCATTACTTGATGAAGATAGTAATAAAAATACGGTATCTGGTTAAGGAGTTTAATAAATCCTCAATGCATGGTGTAGATATTTACGGAGACAGAAAAAGTAGTTTCTTATGTGAATCAGATTTCTAAAGGTGCAGATGTGTCAAACATTATTAATAAGGATGTTATTGGTTCAGACTTTGTGGAACAAAATGTAAGTCACTACGCCAGAAAACACCCTTACGCGACACTACCTAAATAGTCGCGTAACTATGATATTAGTCACACCATGACTTATGTGACTTGCCGTAAGTCGCGTAAGGTAAGTCGCGTAAACTTTGTCGCATAACTTGTACATGACTAACTCAAAGTACGTTAGTCGCATATATTTTGCATTTTTTGCGACATAACATAAAGTTGTCGCATAAGTATGAGTCCGATATAATTGTCATTTTAGGAGACATAATTATTATTTGTTTCTTAGACTGGAGAATGTTCTTCAAATATCATTTCAAAATGGCTAAACTTGCAAAACAATAAAAAAGACCAAAACCTTGTAAACATTTAAGCAACTAAAACTTGTTTCATTTTCAAGCTACAAATACAAAGTTCAAGCCAAATGTAACAACTACACATGATGCATCCTTTGAAATGTGGCCAATTCATTGATGCAGTAGCTGGTGAAGCTCTTGTTAGCTTCCTTTAGAACTGAACATTTTATTAGCTTCTTTTGGCGCTCCAAGTGTACTAGGAAACCTCCTCCGAAGCACGTCATAACTTTAACATCAAAAATGGTTTCTTATCTCAGCTTGAGTACCTCCTGCTTGCTATCCTTGGCCTAAATCAATCAGTATACGAATATCAAACTAGCTTCCAACTAAATATAAGATTTCACCTGATTCAAACAAAATCAATCTCCAAATTCGGCTTACCTTTTCCTTCGAACTTTGGGCTTCAATTTCACTTGTGGGAAACTCCTTTACACATGGGAGGTCTCGGAGTCGGAGGAATAAACACTTCAGCTCTAATTATGGATTTTCTACTCAAGACTCGAATGAAGCATGGGTAATGCTTTACACAAACAATTTGGACTACATCAAAAGTGGAAGTTACAGTTGCAACTTTGGTTATCTCTCTTGAGGCATGGGTAATGTAAGCATTATTTGGAGTGAAAATGGTTTCTCTCGGACATGTGGTGAAATTTTAGATCCTTGAATTTTTTTAAATCCTGCTTAAAATTTTCGAATCCCGCCTAAAATTTCGATACCTTATGTGACTAACTTACTCAATGTTAGTCGCAAAAAGTAAACAGTTTTCTAACAATATAGATTGCAATTTTGTAATCTCCATGTTACATAGAAACATATACACCTCACAAGGATTAAGTTGCTCAATGTAAGATTCGATAAAGGTTCATCTTGAAGCCGCTCATCTTCTTCACATTGTCTATGAATTCTCTTCATATGGTTCTTGTTTATTTGTTCTTCTTACCATAACATATTCATGTCACATCAAAATCTACTTACAACCATGAATCCAAATTTCAAAAGTGAAGATGCCATTAAATTTATAAGTTCTCAAACCCTTTGAAAACATATGAACAATGAAAATATATAAACAAAGAATGATTACAGAAACAAATAATAATTAAGCAACTTGTTGATCCATACCTTTTGATTTAATACCTTATATGATACCCAATCTATATTCATGTTAAAGTCCTCAAAGATACGAAAGGAACGAATTTTTATAACACTTGTATATGTATTTGTTATTTTCACACCTACATGCACGTATAATCACTCCAACAATGATGGAAAAAGAATGAAGTGATATATAAACAAGCACACGTTTTACACTTCAAAAACAAATGGAAATGAAAATCTCATTTGTAAACCGCCCCTATATATGTCACCCTTTAATTTGTGAGAGATGGGAGTTTAGCTCGTAAAAGCTCCGTTCCTGGCAGCCCCGTGTATGTGAGTGAGATCTAAAAGTACTTTTATGTGACTAAATACGGAAAACAAGGTCTGCAGGAATAACCATTACGTGACTTGCTTTGGTAAGTCACCCGAAATCTTGTCGCATAAGGACCCTTATGAGACTTAGTTTGGTAAGTCACAATTAAATTAGTCGCATAAGTACTATTAAGTGACTCGCCTTGGGCAGTCGCTACAGCTTAGTCGCATAAGATAATAAATGTGACTAACCAATTAGGTTAGTCATATAAAGTATCTTACGCGACTAAATATAATGTGACTACTTCAAACTTTGTCCCTTAAGCCATTTTCGGGCGTAGTGAATGTTGATTCGGCTATTGTGCATTACATGGACTCGTCTTATTATTACGTATGCTCTGGAAATATACCATCTAGAGATTTAGCACCATAAATGTTGATTAGTTTAAGTTGTGTTAATTATTGGCTTTTGCAACATGACGCTTTCGACTTAATATTTTTCCAATGTAACGTGACTTATTTTCAAAAGTAAATAGTGTACAATCGTTTACATGCACGTACGCAACATTTTCCTGTGCGATATAACTACAAACAATATCTACAAGTGCAACATAGTTGTACGCATCATTTGCTAGCGCTAATTTATCTTACATAACATTACTTTAGGCAATATTAATAACACGACCAAAGAAGAACTTAGACCCTCTTTCCATTATATACAATCCAAAATATATCGAGGTTCTAGTTAGTTGATAAATTTTAAACTCATCTCTAGGGACTCGACCCTAGGTTACCTAGGTTTATAAATTTTGTTTGCCGTGTTAGGATATAAACTTCCACTTAAAACTATACACGTCAAACTTCGTCCAAATTTGTAGTAGTATATGTAATCAACTACGGAGATTGTATCTCACCGTCTTACCTAAAATTAAATATACTCTTAGAACTTCTTCCATTGCATATATAACCTTCCATTTAAATTATTAAAGGCGGTGCTCAGTGTTGGATTAAATTTAGTCCTTTATTAATGTCTATTGGGTATGTGTAAATTTATTTGTTTATACATTTTTTAAACCATATCATTTGTGTAACATTTTTAAGGAAGGTGGTAACGTAGACTCGTAGAGTTTACGGGTGGTTACGTGAATGAGAAAAGGTTTTATGGTTGGTTTAATTAAAAAATTGTATGTATGGGCGGATCTAAGGGGGCTGGAGGGTACCTTATCCCTGAAGAAAGCTCTTTTGAGACCCCTATTAAGGGGTGAGACCTTGAGACTCTCATCATGGCCGTTGGTTGGATTTGCTTTTGGGGTCCGGATTGTGCCACGTGGAGTGATAGAAATTCGAAATCGGAGGTGAGAGAAATTACTGCTTTTGTTCGAAAATTGTGCACGTGGCACAATCCGGACCCAAAAACAAATCCAAACAACGGCCATGATGGGGGTTTCAGGATCTCACCCCTTAATAGGGGTCTCAAAAGAACTTTTCTCCCTTACCCCTAATCATATGATTGTGTAAATAACAACAGTTAGAATTTATGATCTACTTCTAGTAGTATTAAATTCAGTCAGAACCCTGTTAGATCCGCCTCTGATTGTATGGTTGGTTTTAAACAAAAATAAATTTTATGAATAGTTTTAATCAAAAAAAGTTTCATTAACGAACCATTACATGATCCTGTTGATATACTCACATGCACTAAAATCTGAATTCTTTGAATCAACATATTTTTAGAATGTTTTTAATTTGATGATGCACTATGAACATTTTTTTTGATTCAAAGTGGGTACATTTCAATACAAAGGATAGTGATAAGCGCATAATTGAAGCGCAACTAATGGGACAAAGACCCGGAGACTACACTTCATCTGGAGAGTCTCTTTAAAGGCAGCTGAAGCTCAGACCGAGATCGGTACCGTCACCATTAACCCACCGCCACTAGGGGTGCAAACGAGCCGAGTCGAGCCGAGTATCAGGTTGTTCGAACTCGACTCGTATAAAATTATTTGTGCTCGAGCTCGGCTCGAGCTCGTGCGAGCTTTACTAGTATGAGCTCGAGCTCGACTCGAGCTCGTATAGAACTCGATCCCTCAAAAAAATTCTAAAGTATTCGAACTTGACTCGAGCTCGATCGAGCTCGACACAAGCTCAATTAGAGCTCATATCAAGCCCAATGGGCTACACATAATCTCAGCCAAATAGCCAAGAATGGTATAAGCTTTCTAGGTGAATGGGTTGAATTTTGTTTACATTCTTCCCTGATTCGTTTTAGTAATGACCGATGTGGGATACACAAACCCCTGAGCATTACACACCTCCATCATTTTCAACATATATTTGCTTGTTAGTCATTACTATGTATGTAATTCTTAACATATTACTTGCCTGTTTTTCTTGCAGGCTAAGAAGGTTAGGGCTGAAAAGCATGCACCAGAGGCAGCACACACTAGAGCTATTGATTTCCACATCTGATGCAATAGAAATAATGCAATTGCTCGATGAAGAAACATCGTTTACTCTTTACTGTACCATCATTTGTTTTGGTGAGTGAACAGATTTTGTACACTGAGAAGCCTTAACAAGACATTGAATAGTATATAGAACAGGCTTTGAAAATGTCTGGTTTTACCTTATTGTCTGAATGTGAAACTCTGTGGCAAGTGATTAGGCAAGAATATGTGCCATGTGGTTCAGATTTATTATGCGAATTTTAAAGTTTTCGAAGGTATTGAAGTCTGTAAATTTTGCCATTAATCGTTGACTAAGTTTTTTTTACAAAGACGGTACAAGAACCGTTACATAAAAATGGGTAACTATTTCTTGACGAAACTCCTAAAGCAAAAATGTCATGTGAAGTTGAATAACTTATTCTCTGCTTAGTTGAGATGTGAGATGGCAGAACTCGTCCTCACTACATGGAAGACTGATAGGACCATTTGGATGATCAAACTTATAAAATTCCTCAGAGTCAATGATTGAGCACAGCTAGGGTAAACAATGAACATAGCTTTACAAACCAGCAAGAGTAGCAAACTAAAGTTGAGAGACTACTGATATCGACATCGTAGACTTGATCGAGCTAGGGTAATCGAGTATAAATCAAGTATTAATCGAGCATTAATTGAGTATAAATCGAGTACTAATCGAGTATAAATCAAGCTTCAATCGAGTTGTTCACGAACTTATTCGAGCCGAGCACCAATGTGTTCATGTTCGGCTCTTTTAATAAACGAGTATCAAATTTTGTTCAAGCTTGACTCGTTTATAAACGAAAGAGCTTTGATCGAACTTTGACCGAGCTTGTTCATGAGTAGTTCGCGAGTGTATCGGTTCGTTTGCAGCCCTAACCGCCACCCATATTTGAGCAGGCCGCAGAAGAAGCACCATGAGCAGAAGCCAAAACATCAAACCGAGAGCACGCGAAGCTTGGCGCAGCACATGCAGCAGATCGACAGCTTGGAGAGTGCGGCAGTCCCGGATGAATCAGCCGCATCAGCTGGTCCCCTACCACCGGCGCACCATCCGTCACCAACACAACCGCAAACACAGATCTGAAGCCACCAGCACGACCGCAACCACAGATCTGAAGCCTGACCGGCGCACAAACCAAATCGACGGAGAAAACGCGCCAAACAAGACGGCGGAGGAAACTCCACAAGCCGGAGCCGATGGAAGGAAAAGGAAAGCCAAAGGAAAAGATAAAGAGGAAAGCCCAGGGCGGAGGAAGAACCTCCTCATGAGAGGGATCACTTCCCCACCCAAGGCGGCAAGCTTTCTAAACCCTAGGACAGAAGGGGGAGCGTATGAGAGAGAAGGGGGTCACTCTACTATGAAAGAGAAGGGGGTCACTTCCCCACCCAAGGCCTTGCATGTTGCACTCTATAGATAATCATTTGCCAGTTGCCACTCTATAGACCTTGCATGTCTCATATCCCAATGTACAGAGTGCGTCTTGTGTTTCAGCCTCTCGAGCATCTTGCACTCTGGCCATTTTCTCTTATTATTGAACATCGATTAAATAAGTAGATACATGCATATTGGGCAATGTATGCGGCGATCCTAAAAATCTCATCACAACTTTTGTCATCATCATCATCTAGTCCCCACAGATTAACACAAACCACCGCTTCACATGAATGTGTCACAAAACTACATCTAAATACAAAACACAACAAAACGAAACCTGAAAACATGTGCATACGCGGCCACCTAACCACGCACAACTCATGATGTGTAAACATGCAACAAACCCAAGCCATGCACACTTCAAAATGTCTCAAACTCTCTGTACACAAACCCTTATGTGTCATCCAAAAACCTCTCTTTTCCATTATAAATACCCACCTACGCACTCACTTCATTCTCATCCCAACAAGCAGAAACAGTTGCAACATGGCTTTAAAGTTAAGCTCTCTTCTATGCTTACTTGCTTTAATCAATGTGGCTTTTGCTGCTAGACATCAGCAGCCAGGGTTTCAAGGTGAAAGCCAAAGTGAGTGCCAGTTCCATAAGATTCAAGCCCTTAAGCCCACCAACCAAATCCAGGCTGAGGCTGGGTTGACTGAGGTGTGGAACCACAATGATGAGCAGCTGAAATGTGCTGGTGTCACTGTTATCAGACACACCATAGAGCCTAATGGACTCCTCTTGCCATCTTACACCAATGCTCCTCAACTCATCTATGTCATCCAAGGTATGCATGCATGCCTTTGCACCTTTATTACTAACTAATCCAAATATATAATTTGAGTGCAAACTGTTGATAATGATTTATGATGCATTTGTTTTTCTATAGGTAAGGGAGTTCAAGGAACACTGATCCCTGGATGTCCTGAGGTTTATCAATCTGGCCAAACAGAGTTTGAAGGATCCCGTGAAGGTAGAAGAGGCCGACAAGAACGAGAGGATGAAAGGTTCCAGCCAGGTGGCCGAAGAGGCGGGCAAGAGCGAGAGGACGAAAGGTTCCAGCCGGGCAGCAGACAAGAAGAGGGAGAAGGCCAGGGACAGGGAAGCAGAAGGTTCCAAGACCGTTCACCAGAAGATCAGGCACTTCCGTGCCGGAGATATTTTGGCTGTACCTGCTGGAGTTTCTCAATGGGCTTACAATGATGGAAATGAGCAACTCATCACAGTTGTCCTTCTTGACACAACTAACTTTGCAAATCAGCTAGACATCAACCCTAAGGTAAGTCAACGTGCAGTCAAACATGGCCAGCTCAGCTACATGTATTGTCATATTTAGTACAAACTGAGTTTGAGATGATGCAATGCAGAGATTCTACTTAGCTGGAAACCCTCAGGAGGAACACCAACAGAGCGAAGGCCGCAGCTTCCAGGAACACGGAAGAAGAGGCTCACAGGGATCAGACAAGAGCAACATCTTCGCCGGTTTTGACGCGGAATGGCTTTCCCAAGTGTTCAACGTTAACAGAAACCTCATTGAGAAGCTACAAGGCCAAAAGGATGACAGGGGCAACATCATCAGAGTAGAAGGCGGTTTACAATATGTTACCCCACCCCACATGACTGAGCGCGAACAACACGGAGGGAGCAGCCGTGGCGAAAGGGAAAGAGAACAACACGGAGGGAGCAGCCGTAGCGAAAGGGAAAGAGAATGGAGCCATGGTGGGAGGAGCCGTGAGGAAAGGGAAAGAGAATGGAGTCATGGTGGACGCAGAGGCCATGGTGAAAGCGAATGGAGGCATGGTGGACGTGGTGACAATGGTTTTGAGGAAACCCTATGCACATTGAGGCTCAGGGAGAACATCAATGACCCCGAACGTGCTGACATTTACACTCCTCGCGGTGGCCGAATTAGCACCCTCAACAGCTTCAACCTTCCCGTCCTCAGTTGGCTCGATCTCAGCGCAGAGCGCGGAGTCCTTTACAAGGTATCATATAGTTTTACACACTATACAATCTTAAATAGCATCATTGTTCATGTTTAAATTTTGTCATTAAAATGCTGTTCATTTTGCATGGCAGAATGGCATTGTGTCACCACACTACTACATGAACGCTCACAGCATTACCTACGTAACACGCGGACGAGCCAGGGTCCAAGTAGTGGACGACCAAGGTCAGACCGTATTCGACGATGTGATTAGCGAAGGACAACTCCTTGTCGAGCCACAGAACTATGTTATCCTAAGGCAAGCCCTTGAAGATGGATACGAATACATCTCATTCAAGACAAGTGACAATGCATTCCGCAACACCTTGGCCGGAAGCAACTCCGTGTTCCGAGGGTTTCCTGCCGGTGTGATAGCTAATGCTTATCAGATCCCGGTCAAGGATGCACTGAAGCTGAAGTTTAACAGGGATGAGACAACCATTTTCCAAGGACAGAAGTCGTCCGAGAGATTGGCAGTGGCTTGAATGTATGTTTTGAGTTAGAAATGTAATAAGGAGGAAAAAGAGAACCTTTTGAGGTTTCTACTTTTCTTTGTAAGCGAGGGTTTATTAGTAATAAAATGGTAATAAAAGTGTATCTTTTCTAATAAATAATATGAGACTCAATCACACTTTAATTTTGAGTTTACTTTTCATATATAATAGTGTATGTGGTCATGAACGTATGGCCGCAAATTATATTTCATGAACATGTGGCAAATTATATTCAGTTTTGAATTTATCCCACATCTTTAGATTTGAAAAACTTTGTAATATCTATTTTTATATAATATTCTTTATTTTTTTGTAATCTTCATCTTTTGATCAATAAAACCAATTGAGTTATCTCAATAATAAGGGTGAATTTCCTTTATATACGGGTGGACTCCTGAAAAATTCATCTTCGGATTTCGCGCTTGCGATTCCCATGAGGATTCCGCCGCGTCAGAACATCTTTTCAAATTGTTGCGATTCAAAAAATTTACGAAATTTAACAATAATTCATTTTTGCTACTACTAAGTCACTGGAAATGTATTAAGATAGCCTATTATTTTTGATTTACTGAATGTTTTTTAAGTAAAAAACAAATACAAAAAATACGTATAATATAGAGAATTTAAAAAAAATGCACCCATTGAAAAAATATTCAAAAATAAAATTCATTATTATAAAAAAATCCCCCTGGATATAGAATTTCCTGCTGTTCATAGTTTCTATTTTTTATTTTTGAATGTTTGGTTTTCATCCTTTTGTTTTCCAATACGATAAGTTAAAGTAAACGACATTAATTATAAGTGGCTTAAAGTAACTAGTAGTTTTGCACAGAAAAATCTGTGCATGTAAGTTTTATATAAATATTCAGCGTATTATACATATATTAATACATATTTTATATATTATAATCAAGAGAGTAAAATATACTATGATAAAGTAAATATTGAATTTCATAGGGGTAGTTTCGGAATGTAAAAGTGTCTTCAAATAACCGTCAATAGGATGGCTTGCGCTTTATATATAGGATAGGATAATCAAAAAGAAATAAATGATATTTCTTTTCATAAGTACTTATTTTCAAATAAACTAAAATTTCAGGCAGAATATGGTTTTCTTGTGGTAAACAAATAATTTCAGTATAAAATTCAGAATAAACAATATGCAGTTTGGTAAATTCGGTTCTGGAATTCGGTAAATAACCTAAGAGTTCGGTTCCAATGCATTTGTGCTTTTTCGGATTCCGCTATATGCACTTTTGTATTAACTATATGCACGCCCCATTTGCATTTGTGCATTTCGCTACACGACAAATTATTTGCACAAAACAACAAAAAAATAAAAGTGCAAATCTGCAACCGTTGGATCAATTGCGATTGTTGGGTCGCAGGGATTGTAGGCTAAGAGATGGGTCGCAAATAAATGTTTGCCAATAACCTAATACTTCACTGCACCATTTTGTACATTGTGCGTTTGAATATTAAATAGTCGCTCTATTTGCAATTGCATAAGTATTTATGCAACGTTAACATTCAAAAAATAAGAGTTCGGATCTTGGGGACATTAAAGTTCCGTAAGAGACGAGAACATTATGTCAACAGTTGATTTTAATTGATCTGGCGGTTGAGAATGATGTTTATAAATATAACCTTTGGTGAATAAAAATCAACGGTTAAGATGATGTCATTTTGTCTCACAAAAATTTGGTTGTCCTCCTCAAACTTGTCGGAATTATTTAAATTTCTAAGTGTGTGAAGAAAATGGGTTTGACTCATTTTTGAGTGCCATTTCGATGTCTTTTCTACATTGAATCGAATAGTTCAAGTCTTGATTAAAATCCTTGCAAAAGACTTGGTCTTTGCTATCTACTTGGTTGTTACAGCCAAGTCTCTTCACATCCCCACATCCTTGGGAAGTTGAGAATATTATGCTAACAATTTGGGATAGTGGAGGAGTGTTTCTCTCTTGGCGGTTTGGCTTCTGATCACAATAAAATGAGACTAGCTATCTTCCTTCTTAATCATCAGAAACACACATCAATCTCTCATTCTCAGATTTAAAGGCGTAGTCCAATTCGCTTCATCCTGCACGTAAGGGAGGCAATACACCTTAAGGGAAATGCGAGCATGATTCAACCAATCTGGTTTTGTTCAATTTTCTTACTGTTTTATTTATTTAGTACTTTATTCATCTTCAGATCCTATTTCTACATTATTTCTAGCAATCTTAAAGCTATATTTGTGGTTACAAACAGATTTTGATCTACCAATTGTTACTATTCTTAGTCACTGTTTGATTTCAGTTTGAATAAGCGACGCGAAGTGCTTGATCTGTTCAGGCCTTAGATTAAATTAGCCATATAAACTCTCATTGCACATCGTCTTTAGTAGTTAAGGTGGTTTAGCCGAGCATGTTACTGAGTGTTTAGTAATTTGTTGTATTTAATAGATGTTAGTGGCTTCTGTTGAATAGATTATTATATGTTTGAATTCAATCTCAATGTATGACTAACTGAATCCGACTAAATCTTTTAATATCTATTGTTTGACTTTTATGCGTAAAAGTAGGTATTGCCATGCTTAAACAAGATCAACTGCCTTATTGATTTTGTAAGTGGTTTCCATTATTTTGATTATTGAGGCCCGTGACTTGTATCGATCATATTTAGTAACTTCGTGATTATACTACCAACAAATTTAAAGGTTGTGTTCCAGATTACTAACTTGATCTGTTTATGCATGTAGTTACGATGACCACTAATAACCTCAACATGGATGTTGATCCGAATGTTCTAGTCGCTGATGGGATGCAGCATTTTATGGCTGATGTGGCAACCGGAGTGAATCTGGTTATTGGTATTGCTACTGGGCAGTATCCAATCAAAACTGGTGGAGTGCAACAGATTCTAGCTGTTGTAGTTAATGGTACAGTACCTCCATGTCAGTTTCCTACTACTCTAGCAACTGTTGGATTGTGTCTCAGACCAACCACAACTCTGTCAAGGAATGGACATGTTGGTCCTAGTGCATGACGCCCTCTACTATGATGCCGGCTCAAAAGCCTGAGAAATTCAATGGATTGAATTTCAAGAGGTGGTTGAGAAGATGAAGTTCTATCTGACCACTCTGGGTTTGTCTAAGTACCGAGAATCCACCCTTTTTCAGCTAAGAAGGCTCAGAAGTCCCTGATCACATACAAAATGTGATGTGGCATGATTTTGACTATCTGTTTCAAAACTATGTCATGAATGGATTGGCTGACAGTATGTACAATGTCTACACGTCTGTTAAGACGACTTAGGAGTTGTGGGAATCCTTGGACTACAAGTACAAAAGGGAGGATGCTGGCCCAAGAAGTTCATTGTAGGCAAGTTCTTGAGTACAAGATGACCGAATCTAGGACTGTTGAGTCAGAAGCAGGAACTGCAGCTCATATTCCATGAGATTGCTTCTGAGGGGATGACTCTGAGTGAGACATTTCAGGTTGATGCGATCCTCGAGAGACTTTAAAAACTACCTCAAGCACAAGGGCAAAGAGATGAATCTGGAGAGATCTATCTGAAGCTCAGATTGAGGAGGAGAACCGAGGTCTGATAGAAGCTGAAGTTGATACCTGAGAGGGCCAACGTTATGGAGCATGATGCAAGCTCCAAGAAGAAGAAGTCTTCAAACAAGCTGGCTCCCAAGGGTGTGTACCTGTAAAAAAAAGGGCAACCCAAGTTCCAGGGAAATGCTTCAACTGTGGTCAGACTGGACACAAAGCAATGAGTGCCCTAAGCAAAAGAAGAAAAAGAAAGAGGTCAACGTCACTGATGGATGACGATGATGACTTTCTGGTGGCTTTCATCTCTGAGTTGAATCTGGTGGACTCGAATGACAGAGACTGGTGGTTGGATACTGGAGCTACCCGCCACATCTGCTCAATAGAGTGCCTTCTCCACCTTGAACAAGACTGGAACTGGTGAGAAGGTTATATGGGCAACTCAGCCACTTCAGAGGTGAAAGGGAAAGGGGACGGTGGTCCTGAAGTTCACACAGGCAAGAAGCTGAACTGAATGATGTCTGTTCGTGCCGGATGTGAAGAAGAATCTGATTTCTGGGACAGCTGGATAGCCATGGATTCAAGATGACATTCCAATCTCAGAAAGTTGTACTTGTCAAGAATGACATGTATGTTGGTAGGGGCTATGTAAAGCAGGGCTTGTGGAAGCTATCAAGTCTGATGTAACTGATGCTAAGTCAAAAGTTATGAATAAAACTGATTCTTCTGCTTACTTGATTGAGTCTCTAATTTATGGCATGAACGATTAGGACATGTAAATAATGAGTCCATCAGAAAATTAATGAATTTGGAATGTATACCCAAATGTCAAATTAACTTGGAACACAAATGTCAAACATGTGTTGAAGCTAAGTTAACGAGGACATCTTTTCACAGAGTTGAAAGAGATACGAGCCCTTGAATTAATACACACTGATCTGTGTGATTTAAAATTCTTGCCAAGTAGAGGTCATAATAAATATTTTGTGACTTTCATTGATGATAGTACAAAGTATTGCTATATTTATTTGCTTAAGGGCAAAGATGAAGTTGTTGAAAAATTTACTGCTAAGGTTGGGAAGTGATCGGGGTGGTGAATTTGTAGAACCATTTGGGACGTTCTGCGCACAACATGGTATTATTCATGAAGTAACCCCACCATTTGTAGAACCATTTGGTGCAACTCGATGACTATCCAAGAGTTTTATTCTGCCATGATAAATTTGTGGGATCAACTTGCGTTGACAGAGTCGACAGAGTTACAAGCTTTTGCCCCTTATATCGATCGTAGGGAAGAGCAGCGCTTGGTGCAATTCTTGACGGCCCTTCGAGACGAATTTGAGGGACTTTAGGGTTCCATTCTCCATCGTAATCCGCTGCCATCTGTGGATTCTAAATTATTAGCAGAGGAGTTGCTGTTGAAATCTCGTTTTGATAAATCACTTTCGGATACCTCAATTTTTGCAGCACAAACTCGAAAGTTTGATGAAAGAAAGTCTGGATCTCGGGTTGCCAAAGATGAATATAGCTATTGCTAAAAGAAGGGTCACTGGAAAGCCCAATGTCAACTGTTGGTGCAGAAATCTCAGCCGATACTAGTCACATGCCATATCTACACTTCAAGAGCATTTTTAGAAGCTCATTGTCTTGCAGTCGCATGCCATATCTACTTCCCATTCAGATTTGAACACTTGTAAAGCATCAGGTACACCCTCTCCTTTTTGGATTCTTGATTCTTGTGCTTCACGTCATATGTCACACGATTCTTGTTTTCTTGATCTTTTAGCTTCTGATGGTAATTTCATCAAACCTCTTGTACTGATACTCCTGAACAGAACGGTATTGCCGAAAAAATACATAGGCACATTGTTGAGAGAACACGTTCACTTCTCTTGTCTACTTATGTCCCAAGCTCATTTTAGGGAGAAGTTGTCCTTACAGTTGCCATTAACAAAATCCAGCCTTCTATCACATCAGGTTTGTCTCCTTATAAAAACTTTTTGGTCATGTTTCTGATTACTCTTTCTTGAGAGTTTTGATCCTGCATGTTTCGTTTTGAGGCATCACGCCGAACGCAGCAAATTCACTGCCCGTTCTATTTTTTGTGTGTTTATTGGCTTTGGTGATGGTCAGAAAGATTATCGTTGCTACGATCCTGTTAGTCAGAAATTTATGTCTCCCATCATGTTGTTTTTCTTGAGCACATTCCTAGTACACAGATGTCTGACCTCACTATTGACCCTTTTGATTCTGATGTTATTGATACACCTGACATCAGAGATGCTCAGACCCAGCATATTGACACTCTTGATGTTGTTGACATTTCTGATGCTATAGATGCTTAGCCGCAGGTTATTGATGCTACTGATCTGTCACATGCTCCCGCTGCTCCCCGAGATGATGCTCCTTTGATTGAGGATCCTCCCTCCACTCGGTAACCTCGACGAGAACGTAAGTGTTACCAGTTACCTGATTTTGTTTATTCGACATATTCTCCATCATTTGTGTCCTTTTGACATCTGTTCACAAATTGTCTGAGCCTTCTATCTATAAAGAGGCTATTCTTGACCCTTGTTGGCAGCAGGCAATGGATGAAGAACTCTTTGCACTGTTCAAAACAGAGACATGAGATCTTGTTACCCTACCGACTGGTAAGCATGAGACAAAAATTTGTAAAAGGTAAATTGTGGATCGATGGATCACATTGATCCAATGTTCCTAATAGAGGGTCAAAGGGATCGTTGCTAGATGCCTGGGTCGTGATTGAAATGATCTCTGTACTCATGAGTGTGAAATGATCTAATATTTTCACATTTATCATAATAACATATAATCGTATAGGATAATTTAGATTTGACGCCTACAACGACTTGTATTCAAAAACATTAACATTCATGAATATATAGTGAAGCCAATAATGTTAGTTAAGATCAAAGCTGCAGGCGACCAAAGAAGAAGTTGCGATAATATCCAAATTATTTGAATGTTCCTGGATACGAAACTCTCAAGCCTTTTGTTAGATAGTTAGTGCTCCCGAGATTTGATATTATATTTTAATATGATTTTAAGTACGTTTAAATTCATAGATACAACTAAATTTATAACATGATTATTATAAACATGGCACATAAAAATATATGATACAACCGGTTTAAACGAGTAAAAGCAACTAGCATAGTCACTAATATTTGTTATACGATGATAATAAATGACCAATAAGACTAAAAGTTGAATATAACCATATATAAATAGAAAATAGTCACTTTATATTATTTCATATATAACGGGCATATTTAATTGATTAGCTTATAGAGACACTTTAGATCTTACTCTTAGAGTTAAGTTCAAGAGATATGATAAGTTTTGTGGGACGAAAGGAATTAATCTGAATACTTGATTTTGATAATCCGAAAGTTGAGATTAAATTGAGTTTTAATAAACCGGTGTTTGGATTTGCGAAAAATCCTAGCGAGTTTGACGGTCTTATTTACAAATTAAATCTCTTCCTTTGATTTGTTAGTAACCAACGATCAAAATAGTGTCTCACGGTCCTAGATTTATTTACACGTCCTCCTTAAACTTTACTCATTCTTGTGCGACAATGATTACATAATTCTTAGTCACAATTCACAAGCTACTAATATGATGAAATATATGCGACGTATCTAACGTGACTAAATTTTTATCACATATTTCTTATGTGACTATTTGTACATTTACGTGACGTTTTATCATTAGTCGTATAATTGACAAAAGGGTTAATTACAGAAAACCACCCTCATAATAGGGGTAATTACAGAAAACCACCCCTATAATGACTATTTACAGAAAACCACCTTTATAACGTGCTCCGTTAGCACTCTACCACCACTTGCCGTTACCGTTAGAAAAAACTAAAAAAAAAAATTAAAAAAAATTAAAAAAAATTAAAAAAAAATTAAAAAAAATTAAAAAAAAATTAAAAAAATTAAAAAAAATTAAAAAAATTAAAAAAAATTAAAAAAATTAAAAAATGAAATGTAATTTGTTGTTGTGTGAATCAAAATATTTGTAGATCAATCTAAAATAAAATTTATATAATACAACCTGATCAAGATGATAGCGGTGAGATAGGCAACCAGATCAATCTAAAATAAAATTTATATAATACAACCAGATCAATCTAAAATGTAATTTTTTAATTTTTAATTTTTAATTTTTTTAATTTTTTTAATTTTTTTAATTTTTTTAATTTTTTTAATTTTTTTAATTTTTTTAATTTTTTTAATTTTTTTAATTTTTTAATTTTTTTAATTTTTTTATTTTTTTAATTTTTTTAATTTTTTAATTTTTTTTATTTTTTTTAATTTTTTTTAACGATTCATGTAACGGAATAGTGACGAGGTGGTGAAATGCTAACGGAGCACGTTTTAAAGGTGGTTTTCTGTAAATAGTCATTATAGGGGTGGTTTTCTGTAATTACCCCTATTATAGGGGTGGTTTTCTGTAATTAACCCTTGACAAAATAGTGTAATGTAATTTCATTTTTAGTTAGGATTTCTATCTCATTTTAGATATTTTGTTATCTTTACAAAGTCGATTAAGATTAAATATTCTTGTTTGCTTATTTTGTAAAATTTATTTGCTATATAAACAATTCCAATAGAGAAAACATAATTTTTTTTAATTAAATAAAATTAAAGTATTTTTTAATTGTTTGTTATTCGAATTTAAAATTCGAGTTCAAGTTTTTATCTATCATCTCACCCACACGCGCGCTGCATAAAAACTCCGGCCAACTTCCAATCTCCACCAATACCCAAACATTTCTGCAATCTCAGAAGCATACGGATCACACTAACTCAACTTATCAAAAATGTGGAATTGATCAGAAAGTGTACAAGTTAAATGCAAAACCACCTAAACTCGAAATATGTTTGACAGGGAGATTTCTACACAATACTCCAGATCGATATTGAGTTGAAACTATGGTCTCTAGAGAAGAATCCATTTGCTTTGCAATTTTAGACAAATGAATAAATTTTAGCAAAAAAGAAGGTGAAGTTATTGACAGGAGCTCAACAACTGATCTAAATAATCAGCTCCCAAATCCTCAAACACCACAACGCTCTGTTTCCTCTGTTCCTCTCCAACCTCCTTGGCAGCATTCTTCACTTTCTTACCACTCCCACTGCTAACCGATCTCCTCCTCATCAAATGCATCTTTTTCAATGCCAGCACCGGCGAACCCTCCTCATCGTCTCCCCCTTTTATTTCCCTCAGTGATTCCCTCACCACCTCAGCCGGAAATTCAACGTGGCCGTCAATCCCTTCATGGAAAAAGCAGCTTGATCATAAGCCAAAGCAGCCGCCTCTGCGTTGTCAAATGTCCCGATCCACACTCTTATCCCATTCCTTGTTGAGTCACGAATCTCCGCGGCATACTTCCCCCACGGCCGCTTCCTCACTCCCCTATATGACTTTTCTTTAACACTATTCTTCATCTTCATGTTTTCCAACGTTGACATTGACACCACCTCTGGTTCAAACTCATGCAGTTCCGGTTTAACTGTTAGCGTAGCCGCAACGTCTTCCACCGTGTTTGAGTTTGATGATCCATTCATAACTGATTCTTGAAATTCAGTTAAGTGGAATGGAACAATGGGGATCAAATCGTCCCATGAGAAATCGGAGTCCCAGGAACCGATGCTGCTCGATTGAGATGAGAATTCAGAGTCAGGGCTCAAAATAGAGTTGGAAAATGGAGCCATCACAAGGATTCAGTTGATGAGGAGGTTTAGATTTTCAGTTGGAGGTGTTTGTTAGAGACCGGTTTTCAGACAGCACTAGTTATACTACTGAATAATGAGGGTAGTTTCGTCATTATGGTGAAAGAGAGTATTAGTCAATTGATTACGTGATATGATTAATTTAGGGTAATATTATTACACTCACGTGCGTCAAAGAAGTTGAATGAAGCCAATGACACGGCGGCGGATGGGCCCGCTTGGTGTGACGTCACAGATGAACACAAGCCAAATTTGTTAAGGCAGATGTCAAGTCTTCATTATCATAGTATTTGGAATAAGATATAGCGTGATCGTTGTAGCATTTGAGTAGAGGGTTGATTTCTTGAGAAACAATCAGTTTTCGTGAGACGGGAGAATGTGTCTTGATCGTTGATTTAGATTCATAGAGCGATTGATATTAAATTAATTTTTATTATAATTACAATGAATTAACAAAAAAATAGGGACGGTTATGGATTGACGGTTATCAATACTAACCGTTAGATTGATAGAAATCAACGGTCGAAATGATGTCCTTCCGTCTTACAAAATATGTGTTGTCCTCGAACCATTTCCAAACCCTACATAAATAATCCATATTCAATCATGGTTGAGATTGATTATATTCTGTTTAAAACCGAACTTCGATTTAAGATAGTGGCGGTCAGCAACCCAATCTTTTTATCTCAGAGACTGATAATTCAAATCATCTCCAATGCATCTTCATCTTGAGTTTGGAACTTGTGTTATTCTTTCAGATATATTTTTTAAAGAAAATTAAGCATACTAGGTTCCAATTTCCAAAAGACTTGACTCGAGTGAGAGTACCTTAAGCCAATGAGGCGTTGAAATAGTACCAGATGAAAGAAGATTTACAATTCTAAGTATAGCACAAAATAGCGATCTAGTAGTTACTTGTTTCTCTTTATATTCTATATCTACTAGTACTCTTTGTGAGCAGATATTTCTGTGCAAATAAGTTGATAGTCTTTCGTAAATCAATCTATATATTATAATAAGATAAGATACATGTAATTATTGTGATTAGTGGGGCATTTTCGAAATATAAAATGGCCTAAAAAATTAACCGTCAATAGAGATGCTTGGGTTTTATTAATAGTAAGATTTCTGTCAGTGACCATTAGAGCTGATATCTAGTCAGTATACCCACTTGCGATTTCAAGAAAAGGTAAAAGAGTGAAAATGATCCGTCGTGAAAGCTTATATGTGCATATATGTTATAATTATTACTGAAATACTTATTTTATGGTTAAATTGAACTTCACCGTATGTTAAATAAATGTTTAATTTTCTCTTTAGTGAAACTAAGTGACAGAACTCAAATTAAGCAGTCTAGGGAAATGATCGGTAGCATTAAGTAATACGCACCAAACTTGAACACTTCTAGAAACCTTGAACAAAAGACACAACAACCTTAACTATTAAATACAACATTTGTTGCAAGGTTGGGACATTAACCAAATAAAATATCAAGGTTTTGTGTCTTCTTTCGCAACAACTAGTCAATATAAAATTCTTCCTAAAACAAAACAATAGGTCAGTCAATGAAATTTTATTTCCATGAGGACTAGTCAGAGGCATAAAAAGGCACTCATAGATTCATAGCATTTAGTCATTAGTTACTTATTTGAAAGATGAAGTTCATGATGATATGAGATACGGACACATAAGCATTCCAACATAATTAACGGATAAAGGGAGATTTAGAAACATTGGATTAGGCCTGCATATGGATTAGAACACATGATGAAAGTAATAAACAATTGCACACTAATAGCTATCTAGGACAAATATTGGTAATAAAATTTAAGGAGCTTTGTCAGATGTTTCAAAACGTCCAAGCAGGGACAAACAGACTAATCTAATGATGTACATCTATACCTACTTTGGTGTTTAGATTTTCAGATGGATGTGTTTGTTGGGGAGATCAGTTGACGAGCACGTCGTTGAGTGCTGCAAATTTATCCTCTCCTCCTTAGTATAGTCTAGGTAAGTCAAGGGTCGAATCAACAGGGAACGGTGAGAAGTCGTCTTTTATCTACAACTAAATATTGGGGTTGTGTGCGTAAAACAAGTGAAAGAAAGAAAACAGGAGCGCAAGTACTACTGGCGCACAGAATAAATACGAGTGTTAGACAATAAACTAGAGATGAGCTCAGCTTAGACTTATCACTATGAACGTCTATGTTTATCACGGGTTTTCTAAAGATCTATGACTGATTGTTCACGTAAGCTAAGGTCCGGTAAAGGCTTAATAACTTACACATATGTTCCGGTAAAGGTCAATATGATATTACTACCCAGTCTAGTCTAATTAACCACGAATCCAGTAAAGGTTGTGATTAACTATTCTATTGCTACTCTTATCATTCACTGTAACGTACCTCTGATAGTTTAACGTTAGATAATAGAGTCTATAATTAGGTCTGCGGGTAAAGGCTTCGCCTAACTATCTAAAATAGTTATCATGCAAGTATGCTCGGAGTAATAATACTAAACAGGTCATGCTTTAAGAATAAAACCTCAAAACATATTATTCATAGGTCAAAGTCTAAATTGAATTCAGGAAGTTAGCTAGACATGCTGAAACTATTCATCTCAAGATTTATATGAAAAACAACAAGAATTGAAACTAATAGCCTGATGCGCGCGTCTTCAGTTGCGCGTCTCAGTCTTCCGCCGGCAGTTCTGCGATCTCTTCTTCAAATTCTGCTCTAATCGCCTCTCTACGCATATCTGTTATTTCCTTCATGCTTGGTATTTATACTCTTGCCTTCTAGGGTTTTCACGAATAATTAGGCAAGAAAATATGTTGGAAATCATCTTTATCTCTAAAATTCAGCTTTGGAAATATCTTTATCTCCAAAATCTAAACTTAGAAATATTCTTTCCGCGTGATGACGTCATCGCTCCGGATTTGTCGCTGATTGCTGATGTCATCTTGTTGCTCTGCTCTGCGCGACTGATACTCGCGCGCTACACCTTCTCGAGCGCTCGTTGGTCTTTGGCTCTTGTCAACTTTGTTGTCTTTTGTTCCGAGATTCAGCCTTCTTGTTGCACTTTTGTTCTAACTCTTCTGATAAACTTGAGATACAAAACTCCACCAAAAGCGTAATCTCATACTAAATATGTTAGAGTCTAAGCAGTGTAAAGAACTTAAAACAGCATACAAAAGTGCTCTATCATCAAATTTAAGACTGAACTAGTTAGAGTGTAGTTCCTTTGAGACCCCTTCTGCACATGTGCATTTTGAAAATTAAGCTATCTGTATTTTTGATTTAATTGTATGCACATTTTGACTGCGTTTGTGCACTTTGACTTTTGTCAGAAGAAGTCGAAAATTGGAAAGTAAGATTTGTGGACAGTTAGATCAAATTGATCCAACGGTCCTCAGGTTCGCAAACCCACCTATGGGTCGCAAATGAGCGTTCCTCGCGCTAGTTATACTACTGAATAACGAGAGTAGTTTAGTCATTATCGTGAATGACAAGTTGTTTTTAGGGGTATTAAATTATAGGGTTTTTTTGCCGAAAACCACCTATTCAATAGGCCAATTTGAGCGAAACGACCCCAACTTTTTTTTAAAATAACCACCCTACAGTGAAATCTAACAGAAATGGTAACGGAACAGTGAAGGGGTGGCTCAACTAAATAAAACTTGAACTGAAGGGTGGTTATTTTTAAAAAAGTTGGAGGGGTAGTTTCTTTCTAATTGGCCTATTGGGCGGGTGATTTTCGGCAAAAAACCCTAAATTATAATCACGCAAGTCAATCAATATTTATAATTAAGTCTACGTAACTTAGGGTTGAACCCATTAGAAGTGACTGATGGAGTGTATTTATACGATCCATCATTGTCTTATTTCCATCTATTTTTATATGTTTTGCTTGTGAAATATTATCTTTTCGTAATGTTTTGCATTTCAGGCATATTATGACTGCAAGAGAGCTTTTACACGCTAATGGAGCATTTTAGGCGAATTCGGATCAGGAAGACGAAGAAAAGAGTGATTTCAAGCTGTATGACATCATGCTGACGTCAGACATGGACGCTGAAGAATTACTTCCGCGGTTGATGAAGAATTAATTTAATTCTTATGGGTCCACGGGAAATATTCCTTAAGGGTCCGCGGATCCGTCTGGCCCAGCCCAATTCAGAAAGTTCAGCGACATTATAAATAGGGTGTTAACCCTAATTGAGAAGGAGAGCCGGGACGGCCACAAGCAAAGTTTTCCCCTTCAAACTCTTTAGATTAATGTTTTGTAGTATAGCTAATTTCCCTACAGTTTGGGGAATTGAGTTGCAACTTTGTATGAGTCCATTGAATAGCATGTTTTAATTTAGTGAATTCTGTTCTTGTTATATATTGCATGCTTTGTTATTTGCTTGACCTAGCCTAGCGGTGAAATTAGGTTTATATCAATTGCATGATATTTAATTTGATTGTTATAGTAGCAAAGCCTAGCGGTGGAACTATTGTGGTAGTTTGATTAGGTAATTGTTACATCTTCTTGAGACTCTAGCGGGCAATAGAAGATAAAAACTAGAATTAGGTAACAACCCTAGCGGGACTATCTAATTAGAATAATTATAATTTACTAGATTGATGCATGTCTGGTCTATGATTACATGTTGCAATGAGATTCCCTGAACTGTGTTTTCTTTTATTAGTACTTTTAGTTGTAGTTACAAACAAACCTTCAAAACCCCCTGATAGGAGTAGGATTAGTTGTAGCATAACTCTTAGACTAGATTACTTTCCATTGGGTTCGATCCTGCTTACTGCTATACTAGTATTGAGTAGGAATATAAATTTAGATTTGCAGTGCACAACGACGCACTGTCAGTGACTAACTAAATTAACTATTTTTCATTACAAGATTATTAAAGTGATTTTAGGGGGATTGGTTTTAAGTTGGATTGGTTTTAAGCAAGGCAAAATAAGACAAATAAGAGATAACAAAGACTAGAATGATTTAGGGACTTATTTCCTCCCTAAGCTAGGTCACGTTATATGTAAACATTCTTAAGACTTATTGAATTAGATTTAGTCGGATTTTTTCTAGGTTATCATTCAATCCTACTCAATTTCAACCATCATTACATCACATAGAGTGTCAAATGTATATGACACGTTTCTCAAACCATAGCTCTATTGAACCGTGCAGCTCCTATGTTCCACAATCTCACACATTGATTCTTTTGATCAGCAGCGTAGGAGGTTTCAATGTAAAACCTAGCCACATAAACATCATCAATTTCATGAACGAATGTGCACATGGGATTCATGTAGTGGATACTAGACATTGTAATATCAATCATTATTGTCAGGGGTCGGCAATGGGCCAGGTAGGGTATATCCTACCCTTATTTAGGGTGGATCGGATAGGGTATGACCATTTTTTAGGCTCCCGTTGATACTTTTAGGGTAGGGTTGGGCAGGGTACAACAATTTTTTTAAAGCCTTAGGGTACTATACGGGCAGGATAACCTTAGGATACAAAAGGGCGGGGTAGGGTATAACCTAATATAAATTAATTGATTTTATTTTATTTACATTAACAACTCAAATTCTTGTGCATACAGTTCTCGATTAGTGCCTTACGGTTAAATATATTGGGTAAACATGGGTATATTTCGGATGGATACAAAAGGGTATTAACGGGCAGGGTTCAAGGGTAGGGTAGGGTATCAATTTACTACCCGTACCCTACCCATGGATGATCGGACAGGGTCAATTTCGGATCAAGAGTCGGGTAGAGTAGAGTACAGGGTCGGGTCATAATAGGGTAACCCTAAAGGTAGAATTGTGTTAGGGTAAATTGGAGAGGCCTAATCATTGTACATTTCAATGTCATATTTCATAAGATAGTCCTTAGAGTATTTTATTAAACACCTAGAGTACACTAAAACAAGCATACATCCATTTCATAAAAAATCAAACTAAACTTTATTTAATATCTCAACAAAGTTGTTAACATGCAAATCCTAAGGGGAACTATAAGATCCCAATCCTAACACTACTCACTCATAGTGAGGTTAAACATGTCCATAACATCAAATAAATACATGAAGATGAAGAGTGGAATAGTGATGAAGATCCTTCTCTTGATCTTTGGTGCTGATTTCAAAGATTGATTCCTCCATCTCCTCTCATTGGTTTTAGGGTTTTCCGTCTCAATATCAGGGCCAGTTTCTTCAAATTCATATTTCTTTGAGTTTTTTTGCCGAAAACCATCCGTCCAATAGGCCAATTTGAGCGTAACGCTCCAACTTTAAAAAAAAAACCACCCTTCAATTCAAGTTTCATTTAGTTGAACCACCCCTTCACTATTTCATTACTATTTCCGTTATATTTAACCGTTGACTATGTTGACCATCCCTTAATCCATGGTTATACATGAATTGCTCTGAATAATCCTAATTAAATACATAATCATATACTGCTTTGTATTGCGATTCATTGGATTTTAATCCGCAAGACACGAAAAGCATCAAAAGACTTACATTTAAATAAGGAACAAACAAGAAATAAATAGAGGCAAGGGAATAAATATATACTATTTATTCCTTCATCTGTGAAAGAGATTAATAACAAGCATATATCCATTTCAAGAAAATCAAACTAAACTTCATTCAGTATCTCAACAAAGTTGTTTACATGTAAATCCTAACCAAGGTAATCCATAAGATCCACAATCCTAACACTACTCACCCATAGTGAGCTTATGCATGTCCATTACATCAAATAAATCAATGAAAATGAAGAGTGGAATAGTGATAAAGATCCTACTCTTGATCTTTGGTGATGATCTCCAAGCTTGATCGATTGGTCTTCTCTCCTTGGTTTTAGGGTTTTCTCTTTCAAAACCAGCGCCAATTTCTTCAAAATCATCTCTTTCTATTTATAGTCAAAATTCAGCTCGTCGTTGGCCATGTCATTTTTGACTCTGGTGGAACATGGGTGACTCGAGCGACTAACTTACACAGTGTTTAACTGGTCACCTGAGACTCGGGCAAGTCACTTTCACGCAGGCGAGTCAAATGTGACTTAGCCAGCTCCCATATTTGACTCCGGGCGACTCACTTTGAACCCCTGATTACCATAATCTTCTTCAAGCTGTTACAGCGAGTCATCAGATTTAAATCTTCAAAAGACACGAAAAGCATAAAAAACTTATATTTAAATAAGAAATAAACAATAAATAAAGCGAAGTATTTGTTCATCAGTTAGAGATTATCAGTCAATTAATTGTGTGATTAGATTAATTTAGGGTTATATTATTATACACTCTTGCACGTCAAAGAAGCTGAATGGAGCTAATGACAAGGCGGCGAATGGGCCCGGTTGGTGTTTCGATGATGACATCGTAGATGAACACATAATCCAAATCTGTTAAGGCAGATACCAGGTCATTATAGGACTTTGGAATCCGATTTGGTGTTACTGTTGTAGGCTTTGAATGGAAGAGAAGCATTCAAGTATATCTTCTCTTTAATTTATACTGGTAAGGTAAGATAATATTTCAATCGTTCATTTCATCTACTTGTTCCCTAATTGAGTGACACGTGACTACTTTTTGGTTAAATGGATAACACTTAATTCAGTTGGATTAGCGGTTACCAACTGTCACTCAATTGATAAATTAATAGATGAGATTAACGGTTAAGATATAGTCTTACTAATGTAAATTAAAAATGTGAATGTACTTGAGACTTGACTGGAGTGAAAGGAACATTTGCCACAATAATGTTCCATAAAATAGTATCATATGTAGAAGATTTATATTACTAAATGTACGAAATATCACAAAATAGCGATCTAGTACTCCCTTCGTCCCCTTATTAATATCATGTTTCTTTTTTGGATATTCCAAATTTATCTTATTTCTAAATTTACTTCACCACACAATTTTCTTTCCCCTTCCCTTTTCATCACTAATTACCTATCAAATCATGTTTTCTTTCTTCATCTGTCAACTATCTATTTTATTCATTTTCTCTTTTATTTCTTACAAAATGTGTCTTGAACCACATGAGACATAAATTATGGGACAGAGAGAGTAGTAGTTACTTTTTCAATCATTATATTCTATGTCTAATTCGATGATGTTTAGAGGAGCTGACAGGGACGGATCTACACAAAGGCCATATGGGCTTTTGCCCAAGCAATTTTCAGCCAAATCAAAAAAAAATTAAATTTAGCCATGTTAATTTTCAATAAAAATTTTTAGCCCAATCAAAAATTCAATATTCCCAAAAAATAAAAAATAGCCCTACCTAATTTCAAATCCTGCATCCGTCCCTAGAAGCTGATATTAAGTCAGTAAACTTGCTTTTGATTTCAAGAAGCATTGAAAGATTAAAAATGATCAATCGGTAAAACTTATAACCGTGTCCGAGTTAAAATTATTATTCAAATTATAATTTTATGGTTGAGTGCTGCTAGACGCACTAACTATCATGGTGTACCTAGCAGCTTTTACCAAATCCCATTAAATATCTCTAAAAACTAATTTTGGTAAAAGGTAGTTTAGTAATTTGACAATTTATACCAAAGTACCCTCGGGTATATCTAAACCACAAACAGCAAGAATTTTGAATTTAGGGTAAACTTGTCAAAAATGAGTCCACGCACCGAAGATCTGTACGTACGTCATAGTACCTTTATGGTCAATAAAAAAATTGATCTTCACCTTTCGTTCAAAAATGTTATAGAAAATTTTGTTGAAGATCAATAGTAAAATCTGCCCATTTAAAAATAATAAAAATTTAAATAAATTGTACTAAATCACAACTGAAACTCAGTGAACACTTCTAGAAACTCTGAACAAAAGACACAACAACCTTAACTATTTAATGGGACAGTTACCATATAAAATTTCAAAGTTTTGTGTCTTCTTTCACAACTGGTCAACATAAAATTCTTCCCAAAACAAAACATAAGGTCTGTCAATGACATTTTATATTCATGAGGACTAGTCAAAGGCCTAAAAGGCACTCATAGCTTCGTAGGATGTACATATGAATGATGGATCAGTTTGTTAAGTCTTTAAAAAGTTAAGTGATAAGCACACAACACATTGCAGCACAATTAACGGATAAAATGCAAGGTTTAGGAACACGCATTAGCCCTGCATATGGATTAGAACACATGTTGGAACTAAAGTACTAAACAAGTGTACACTAGGGCTCATGAAGGATGAAGGACACATATTGGATCCCCCGAAAGGAGTGGTCAACTGGGTGGATATGAGGACAAGATCAGATAAGGTCTTGATTTTGAATATATGCTAAACATTTTAAAGGTGAAATTTTTTGATTCGGTCAAGCCTGTGACACTGTCGCTCTTGGTTGGCTTGGTGTGAAGGTTATTGTCCTCTATCTTGGATTTACTCAGTACGCACTCAAAAAACAACAAATACAGTTTCCCTTTTAAACGACACATATCGAAAATGGAGTTTAAAGAGCAGTAAAGAAATTTTCTCTGGTTGAAGGAAGTTTCACCACGACATGTGTGGTTCCATGAGACATTGGACAACAACGGACTTTTTGCTATATAAAGGATGTGATGCGGAGCGAATAATGCTTATGATGAGGAAGATGGGGGAATTCATGTTCAAAAAAGCAAAGAAAAGTTTCTGCACCAAAGGGTGCTGCATGATAAATTACAAGCACATAATGGACCAATCCACAGTTTGACCCAAAAGTCGATTTACAGGTCATAATTCATGATCCAATATATACTTTACAATTATCATTCTACTACTCGATATGGAACAACTTGTCAGCTAATATTCTTTATTATTTAACACTGCAAAGCGGAAAGGTAAGGGGACTACTCAACCTATTGTGACATACAAGATATGGTTTTGCAACGAGAAGGATGCAAATCGATGTTACATGGTCAAGGAAAGAAAAATAATCTAAGAGAAGGTGCTACAGACGAAAAGGTTTGAAGTCCGGTGGGTGGTATGGGCAAATCAAAGATGATGGATTGATGAACTTGGTGATTAAAGCAAAGGCGTTTGATGAACTACTCCTGAGGGAGTTAGTTGGTAATATTTCAGAAAAGTTTGGAGTTCAGAGAACCGAGGAATATGGTGTAGTTGAGGTAAGACAACGGAAAGTGTGTATCGTACTTGAAATTTTCTTTGACGTACAAACTGCAGATGAGATGCAAGAGGAGAGGAACATGTCTGTTGTAGCAAGAGAACTGACGAATGGAAAAGTTAAAGATAGGAGAGGAAGCAAAATATAGTTAAGGTGCCTTACTACTAAGTTCTTATTGTTGTATGGAATTTGTTTAAGAAACTGGATGCCTAGTCTACGTTGGACAGTTACCAGCAAGTAGATGACTAGATTATTGTGCTCTATTGGAGAGGGGGAGAAAATCAATTTTGGTCAAATTGTGTTTGCACAATTGGCAAGTCATGTCATTTCAAATATAATGAATCCTCTAATTTTTTTTTTGATTAAAGGCGAAAGGCCAAACGTACAACTCGAGGACTTAAAAGGCTAACATAAGTTAGTCTG
Source organism: Sedum album (assembly GCA_006409495.1). NCBI lineage: Eukaryota > Viridiplantae > Streptophyta > Magnoliopsida > Saxifragales > Crassulaceae > Sedum > Sedum album. The sequence continues at coordinate 74,951 of QZGG01000957.1, forward strand.
ACTCGATCTAGTCTAAAGATATTGAAAAGATAAACGAAGAACTAGACCGAGTGCTTCGCCTCGGTACGTACAACAATTGTGTATAAAAAAACATACTGGAAATTAAAGTACGTCCATGCTGACTGACTTCCGAGAAGGCTGAGATAATAAAAGATAACGACCGTGGACATTGAAATAGGTATTCTCGGACGAGAACCAAACATGAACTAAATGTAGTTGGTTCAAACTAAACCAACCCATAACACACTCGGCCCAATTCACATCACGATTCAAGCACAGTCAGCCACTTGCAACACAGATAAGCGAGACACGTGGACGCAGCACAGCACGCCAAAGATGAAACGGCAGGAGATACGTGTAAACAGCACGCGACGCCACGGATGAAGCAGATGAAGCTAGCGACACGTCACAAGCAGCTGTTCAGCTGAACGGCCGAAGCAGGACGGACGAAGGAAACAACAGCACCGGTATCCGCACCGGCGACAGCAGGGAATACCGACACGTCACAAGCAGAGAATGGCAGGGAGTCAACCAGCGACGTGGAAGAGCGGCGTAGAGCAGCTACGAACGCAGCACCAGCCGCCACCGACCGACGACCCACCAAACAAGAAAGTTCACCGTACCGAGACAGGGAAGAAGGCCGCCGAACACCACAACGGACTCCAAACCGCCACCACAGCCGTGAAACAAGACTACCCAGCCGAGGGGACACAGCGACCAATGATCGAACCGACACCAACCCTAGAAACAACCCCCACCTAGAAAACCTACCGACAGTCAAAATACCCCTCAGCCGAGTCAAAACAGGAGCTCCAACCAGGCCAGAGCCTAGCCGAGCTAAAGAACGGAGCAGTAGTCACCGGGACAGAAGACCACCAAAAACCCGACACCAACCACCGCCCAACCAAGCGTAACAAACCAAAACAAGCACTGGCACACAAAAGAACACAAAAAGAAACCCAGCCGAACAAAACGGCGAGCAGAGAAACCTCCACGGCCGACGACGACGGCGGTGAAATATAAGGCTGGAGAACCAGCCGTCGCCGGAAGCCGAGAGTAAAAAGGACAACCTAGCACATCGAACTCCTCACGAGCCTCACCAAACTCCTCACGAGCCTAACCAAACTCCTAACATCTGCACAACAAAGGCAGAGAGAGCCGGTGAGGAGGGGAGAACGGAAGCGGCGAGGAGAGAAGGGAGAGCTTCCTTTCGGATTGAGAATGGCGTTAATGAATAAAATATAGTGCACAAGTTTTTTTGCTCCTTTGGGCTTGACTTGGTCTTATTAAAATATAAAATATATTTGACACTACATTGATCCTCTTAACTCGACTTGTTGAGAGGTTAAATTAAACTTGTCAGCACGCGCATATATTGTTTGTTGCGTGAGCGAGGGATATAGTAACGTGATCTGGCTTCGCGTTGAAGCCTCCTTCAAATAGCTTTGGCAAGCAATACATTTTATGTACTTAAAGACTGCGTTGAGCTAGGTTTTTTAGAGAACTCTTAAAAAAATGGATTGGCGCGTATGCACTTTGTGGTAATCGCAATGACTTGAGTTTCACTTCAAAGTTGAAAATTTCCTCGAGTAGCTTTGCAGGCGGTACATTTTGTATTTTAAAAAACTGCGTGAAGTTTTAATTCTCGAGATAAGTGTTCTTCAAAAATTCTGATTCCTTCAAATGAATGAGCAGTGTTCTATTTATTAGAAAAACCCAAAATAGGTTTTTTTTAAAAGGGATTACAAGAATTTCACTCCTACCCCATGACTCGAACCCAAGACCTGTTGGCCCAGGTAGTGGGTGCCTAACCACTAGGCCAACCCCACTAGGCTTCTTAGATGTAGGCTAGGGATGCACAAAAGTCACCCAGACCGGACCGGACCGGATTTTTTTGGGTCGGTCCCGGTCCAGACCGGTTTGGATCAGAATATTTAAAAATTTAAATAAAAATATATTTTATAACTAAAGAAAATAATTCCAAGCCAAGATTCAATCCCATTACCTAATATCTAATCATACTCCATTCCACTGAGCTAATGTACGCACTTAGTTCAGATCTTGCGTAAATATAATATAAATATAGTTTTATATTTGAAATTTAATTTTAAATATAAATAAAAAATAAAAATCGAGTTTTTCGGTCCGACCCGGGACCGGACCAGATTTAACCCGGACCGTATAATTTCGGTCCGGTCCGGTCTTCGGTCCATTACATTTAAAATTTCCAGGTCATCAGTTCATACCTACGAACTGAAGTTGAATACAAAGCCAAACCAGGTGTACAACATTTTACATATGAACGTGGAATACATTACTAGAAAGAGTATTTTAATTGTAGTTGAAAGACAACAACATTCTCTTTTATGTCTTTGTGGATCTACTTGAAAATGCAACTCATGTACGGGAATACTTAAGACATGAAAATCATAGAAGGATTACAATGTTTGAAACATTAAATAAGATGCTCTTATCAACTCAAAATCTTCATAGTTTACTTAGCTCGTTGCGTAAATTGGAATGTACGTATGTCGAGACAATGCTACCGTTTTTATCCCATTGAATTTGAAATAAACAATGAAATGAGGCAATCGATAATGTAGTTTAAATATTAGTGTTGGTGATAATATTAGTTAACACAGTCACATTTCTTGTTAAATATATTATAAATTTTGAAGTACTTTATCACGAAGAATCTAATATTGACATATTTGAGGGACTTATGACCGTGCTTTTTTCTTCTAAATTTTGGTTTTATCTCTAATGAGTTTTACAATTTAAAATTATTTAATTCGTATGTTCATAAATATCATTATTACATATAATCAGAGAACTTTTATTCCGTTTTTTCCTTCATTTGTTCTTACCTATTTGAGTGTTTCGAATGAAAAAGTTATAAAGAGATATTTCATTGTGACTCTAGGATAGTCCTTTTCTGATTTCTTTGTAATTCCTTTGGAAGTTCTTGCCTTTTAAAGATAAATGTATAGAATATTTATCTTGTAACTAGCCATCTGAACCATTTAATATTGAATAAGAAAGTAGCAACTCTGATCTTTTCAGTTCCTTTCATGTTAACATTGAGACTTTCAATGTATCTTTTACAATGCCATTTCACATTCCCTTTAAATTATCTACATAAGTTATATAAGACGTAAGTAGTGAAAATTAGAATGAAATAGAAAAATTTCCCTACCTTTGCCCTTGCTTCTATTCTTCTATACTTTTATTTTAGATTTTTTTTGAATTTATAATATGTGTATGTTATTGATCTATGATCGAAAAAATCTAAACTAAACTAGATAATTAGTACATTGATATTTGGAGAAACACTCAATTTAGATCCAGGACACATTTTACGAACCTGAGACCCAGGTAAAGCACCGACTGATCCAACGGTCCAAAAATCTTGCTTTTTCTTTTTTGTCTTTTTTCGAAAAAGTCAAAGTGCACAAACGTCGGTCAAAATGTGCACAAAGTTAATTTTCAAAATACAGATAGCTTAATTTTCAAAATGCATATGTGCAAAGATGTATCAAAAGAACTGCACTCTGAATATGTGTCAGAACGCTTGGTCGCTTCATTTGTTCTAGTATAACCAAGGAAACACACGAGAAGGGACCTTTGACCGCAGCCACCACCCAACAATGTGTGCATGTGCACTGGCCACTTTGTTCCTTTTGAAAGTCCAACTCATAAATACTTCAAAATCAAATATATACCTCGTCAATATCAACAAGAATTTAACAACCATTCATTAACACCAATATTTCAAGCTCACATGGACCAACATGCTGATACTTCTCAAGTCATTGTACATAATATTTTCTTAATTATAATTATTCAATCATATGATTTTGAAACACATTAATTCTACGAAAACCGCTCTGTTACATCATTGGAAATATTTTACATTCATGCGACTCATTTTCAGTGTTTCATTTCTTCACGTTTATTCATCCAACGCCAGACACGTGTATTTTTGGTTTTTTAGATTTAAATTGCATCAAGTGGAATGCATATGGAAAGGAAATGCATAGGTGACATTGTCAAGATGATAACAAGTGGAGAAAATAGAAATGAGAGGCTAAAAATGGGTTGTATAGATGTAAACTGTGACCAATTAAGGATGTACTAGAGCAGTTCTCTTAATTGTACAACATATATTTAAATCTAGTTAACAGTCCCATAGATCCTTCACAAAACTAGACACTTTTATACACTTTGTTGATTTAAATTTTATGTGCTAATAGATTTTTCTTTACTTTAACAGCTAGATTTACAAACAGTTAAATATCTTTCAAGCGATTTTAAAGTACACAATGAGTGAAAAAGTCAATAATATTTATATATATTTACTAATGAGTTGGATTCTAGAAGTATTTACATGTTGGGGTGAAACTAATCGAAGCATTAACCACAAATCCTGCTAGAGAAGGTAATTAACAACTCTACTATAATCTCCATCTGATTCACACTTAAACAAGCTGAATTAGCCCATGTAATCATAATATGCATAAATGGAGGGAGTCCCATACTTTACCTACCATTTTAGAAAAGTTCAACAAAATTAGAGGAACTGAGACTCAAAAAATATTTCTAATCTGCATCGCCATTGTAGCACTCCAACCGTCAGTTATGACCTACAATCATTTTTACTTGACCAGCTGGCCAACTTTGCACAGCTCAAAGAACTTCTATAAATATGTATAGATACATATAATGACTTTATATATGTTATCACAAACTATCTTGCCACCTTTTAGTCAAGGGTGTATTTTTTGGGCCATCATCATAGTCATGGACGAGGAGAGTGGACAAGGTAGAGGTGGGAGAGGTCAAGGATCAAATGAGGCGCGCTATCGAGGGATTAGGAGGCGTCCGTGGGGAAAATTTGCGGCGGAGATTCGTGATCCATCAAGGAATGGGGCACGAGTTTGGCTTGGAACATTTGAGACTGCGGAAGAGGCTGCTAGGGCTTATGATAGGGCAGCTTACGCGTTTCGTGGGCATTTAGCTATTTTGAATTTCCCCAATGAACACCATTACCAGTCTCAAACTGTTACTGATCACAGATTGAGTCGTAGTAGCAATAACAACAACTCTTCTTCTTCCTCTTCTGTTAGAAATTCAACAAACCCTACAAATGAGCTCAATTTCGGACAAAGCAATGAGTATGGTCGGACGGGACAAGACGGTGAAGTGTTTGAGTTTGAGTACTTTGATGACAAGTTACTTGAAGACTTGCTTGGAGATCAAGGCCAAAGAAGGAATCCTTAGAGTTGTTTGTAAATTATTATGCTTTCTGCATGGGGCTTAGATTGTTGAAAGAAGCCTTATATTTTTCTCTTTCTGTTTTCAAAACTCATTCGTTAACTCTTAGTCCTGTGCATGGTTGGGTAACATTGCTTAACATATGGTATGTAATGTTATTCAAGCCTCACACAAGGAATTGTTCAAGGTACACAAGGCGTGCAAGTTTCTGCACGCAGTTCCGCAAGTTCTTGTTCAAGCACAGTCTTGAAAAGGACCCAAGCAACTGAGAGATTATCAGAAACATTGCATGCCCAACTCAATAGTCACATTGAAAAAGGCTTAACGATTAGACAGATGCTTGAATTTCATCAGTTGCTTTTTAGCTATGAGTAAAACTTTATAGTGCATTCGCAACAATAGCAATGGCAGCTGCATGAAGTATGAAAATATATTTGAATAACTCAAATCGAGGTCATAATTTTTGATAAAAGGTCAAACAATGAAAATGCATCATTGAATAAACTCATTGTAGTATTATTCAAATCCCTATTTGGACCAGTTTTAGGAGTCAAGTCAAACTAAATTGTAATGCAATAATTCAAAAGAGAAGTCATAAATGATATGCACTTCAATCAGAAAAGACAGACTGTGCAGACAAAAGTCAAACACATGTACTGCATTGATTTTGAAGAACAACACGAGTCTACAAGTGTTGTTAGGAACAATCTTTTAATTACTTAGCGTTAATAAATATATTAATAGAGTTTGAGTTCTAGAAGGATATTAAATTTTTGTGAGACGTAAAGACTTAATCTCAACAGTTGGTTTCGATTAATCTAGCGTTGAGATTAAATTGATTTGTAAACAAATTTAAAATGAATTAGCTAAAAACACGGGGCGGTTGGTGAGTGACGGTTATCAATATTAACCGTTGGATTGATGAAAATCAACGGGTGAGATGATGTCCTTCCGTCTCACATAAATGCATTGGTCCTCCTTGAATTCTAGATTAATAAATATATGCATCCGATTTATTATAGGTTGTCTATTTATAAATAGACTATTAAAAATAGGAGATTAAGTTAAAAGAACTGATAAGTTTTTGACAGATGAGATGCTCAATTTTGTTCGTTGATTTTGATAATAATTTGATAGTTACGATTTAAGTTCATTTTTATTGGATGGCGGCGGTTCAATGTAGAAAAAAATCATAGTGTTAAGTTTGATGATTTTATTTAGAATTAAATTTCATATATTGACTTATTAGTAATATATGATCAATATTGTGTCTCATAATCTTATATGTATTTATATTTTCTTCTTGAAACTATACAATGAACATGTTATGCGAGGATAATAAAAAATTTGTCGAATATAATAACATCATTTCAACCGTAATTTTAATTAATTCAATAGTTTATACTGTCAGTCTCAATCATTCACGGCTTTAGTTACACATATATAAAAATTAATAAAAAATTATTTTAATGGCTCAAAACCAACAATAGTTGATAGAAGATGTGTTAGCTGGCTCATTGAGACTTTTATTTGCTCGTCTGACTTTTAAGTGTTTGAGTGTTGGGCATAGGGCAGAGCAATCTTCGGTAAATTACCGATTTATCGAAATAATTTATCGGTTTATTGAAAATTCGGTAAAATGATAAAAAAAGTTCGGTAAATGGAATAGATTTTTCATTTCGGTAACTTACCTTTTTACCAAATTTTCCGAATATATATTGTATTATTTAAAAATATATATTAATATGATTAAAATATATGTAAGTATTATAATAAATCTGAAATAATTAAAAAAATATTTATTTATTTATATTTCGGTAAATTTCGGTAAAACGGTAACGGGAAACGGAATAAAATGGCTCGGTAAAACAGTAAATGGTAAAACGAGAAACGGTAAATTACCGTTTACTCTCTCCTAGTTGGGCACTAATAATTATGTCCAAATACATTTATTTATTTCGACAATATTTGAAGGTGGTTGTCTCATAGCAGATAGTTGAAAAAGATCCGTATACAACAATACACTAATGCACGTAACTCAAATTCCCAGCAGCACACCTTATTACTAAGTATTCACAGTTTGTTGCTGTAATTATGTGTAGGCACCTCTACAACACAGTGGTTTGCGGCCTAATTTAAGAGAATCAGTTACAATGTATGATGGGACCACACACTGTTTTCCCTTACAATTGTTGATTAGGGTTGGTAAATTAGAATAGATATAGGTTAGATATCTCATTTAAGCTATTGTGTCGATCACTTTTTTTTTTTTTTGGATTCAAAGGTGAGATTGTTTCATAGATAAAGATCTTACAATGCAAGCAAATGAAGCAAACCGAAGGGACAAAAATATAAAGACATTTCTACATCGAGGAAGTCTCATTCATGACGATTGAAGAGCAGGCCGTCCGCGACGCCATCCCAACGAACTCACCGGAGTCCAATCCCACCGGACTCGAGGAAACTCACCACAACAGCCAAGACATTAGAACCAGGAGGACCTCAAGGCTCAGAGACCCGGAAAGCAAAGAACAAGAGACAGGGCAGCAAGGTCCAGGACAGGGCAGCAAAGTCCAGGCGAGCATCAAGTCCCCAACAGCACCCAGGCCCAACAGCAGCCAGGCCCAAGACGCAGCAAACCCAACAGCAAATCTCTTCGCGCAAACCCTAGCAGCCCAAGACGCAGCAAATCCTCTTCGCGTCGCCGGACCAATCCACTCCGTCAAACCGAAGCCGCGCCGCTCCACACATCCGGCCAGCCTCGGAAATCCGGCGAGCCTCGTCCACCCAAACCCCGAGCTCATGTTCCGCTGTTCCGGCGCCTCCGAACCTAGCCGACATCCCGTCAACATCCCAACTCGGCCCATCCGACACACTCCAGTCCCCGCGACCCCGTTCGACTTTCCACCCCCGCCTGACCGATGTCCGCACAAAACTTGGATTGATGACCAAGCCGTGCCTCCACAGCAAAGCGTCAACCAGCCAGTTAGCGAAAGAAAACCCAGAGCCACAGCAGACCTCGTCCTCGGACCACCACCACACGCCAAGCTCCATGACTTGACAGGAAATCTAGCACAAGGCTAGAGGGAAACTAGAAAAGGAGCTAGAGGAATTATTGAAAGGGAAAAGACAATACGAAAGGGAAAGGAAAGATTAAACTACCACGGGCGGAGGAAGACAGACCACCTCCCCGAGAGGAGGGGTGTCTTCCCCACCCAAACCGAGGGCTTTGCAAGGAAACTGTTTTAGAGAGAGGTCAGAGCGCAAGGAAACTGCTAATTTTGTGTCGATCACATTTAAGACAGTCTTTCCTATACTTAGCCTTAAACTATTATTAGATTGGGCTTGCATTGTACGAATAAGGGCAAGGTTATGGTTTGCAAGATATTTGCAAGCTGATTGATGCAGCGCGGGTGGGCAAACAAGTACGATAGGTGTCAACAACTCGTTGATTCCGCAGAATATCGAGAAGTTGACGGGATAGATAAATTAATAACTCGTTGATTCCGCAGAATACCGAGAAATTGATAAGCAAGTTTCGTTAATTTCAATAGAAATACCGAAAACTTGACATAAAAGGGAAAACCCTAATTCTGTTTATTCAATATCAAAAAGCCGTCTTACAATAGACTGAAAATTAGTTTATATAGAAAACAACAAGAAACCCTAATTAGTAACTAATCTATATGGCCCAAAGCCCACTTAATTGGGCCTCATCATTCTCTCCAGGGAAGAAAAGATTCGTCCTCGAATCCAAAACTTCAAATCTCATTTCACGACGCATCCGATCGGCATGCACCACATACTGTGCTAAGAGAAGAGGAATCTGAAGTTTACTCAACATAAATCTCAACGCACATTTGAAAAAAATAACATCTCATTCCACGACGCATCCGATCGGCATGCGCCTCATCGATGAAAAAGGAGCAAACTTTCTTGTTAGTAGTGCAAATAGACCGAAATAATTTGTTGTGTAAACAATTGTCTTCATAGGTCAAAATAGTAGATCATAATAGTAGAACAGTGCTGATATGTTCTTTCACATATTCTTCAACGTCTCTCTCAACATCACCGTAATCATCATAAATAGGATCATGAATACCAAAATTCGTATCAACCTCATCATCAATGTAAGTATCGTAAATAGGGATACCTGAACTCAGAGCAATATCAACTTCGTCATCACCATAATCATCATATATGGGTTCTCCGAAATAGGAAGCAATATCGCTCTCAATTTCACTATAATCCACATCATCATCATACTCATCATATATGGGTTTTTCAAAATTGGAAACAAGATCACTATCCTCATCGTAATAGTCATCATCATGTCTCCCAAAGAGCATCCAATCGGGCACTCCTAGTCTCCGCCGTCTCCAAACGATAGGTAAGGTACTCAATCTGCCTGCGCAGATCTGCATTCTCACGTCGCATAACATCATCAAGGAACGTCTCATCAGCGCCTACAAACCTTCTAGTTTGACTTCTACCACGAGGAGTCATCACGCAAGACCAGCTGAAAACTGATACCAATCTGATGCAGCGAGGGTGGGCAAACAAGTACGATAGGTGTCAACAACTCGTTGATTCCGCAGAATATCGAGAAGTTGACGGGATAGATAAATGGATTAATTGCAGTAAACCACCATTATAATATAGTGCTTTGCAGTAAATCTATATTATAAAAAAATCGAAACGAGTATATTATAACATCGCCGTTAACTGAAAACTGACAATTTAACTGTTCCGTTAAAACTTCCGTTAAGTGCGTGTACACGTGGCAATAAAATATTATTTTATATTGAAAGTAATTATCGAATCCACTATTATAATCTCAGTTTTATGAAAAACCACCATTTTAATAACTTATTATCAGAATACTACCACCTATACTATTCATGCTAGATCAGAGGCTCATATGATAATTTTACTCGTTGATAAGTATCTACTAGCTACATAGTGCTTCAATTTAATCTCGATGGAAGTCAATGAAGAAAATAATGTAAGTGATAGAGCACTTTTGTATGCTGTTTTAGATCCTTTACACTGCTTAGATTCTAACATATTTAGTATAAGATTACGCTTTTGGTGTAGTTTTATATCTCAGGTTGATTGAAAGAGTTAGAACAAAAGTGCAACAAGAAGGCTGAATCTCGGAACAAAAGAAAACAAAGTTTACAAAGAGCCAAAGACAAACTAGCGCGCGAGCAGTGTGGCGCGCGAGTATGGGTCTTATGCATAGCAGAGCAAAATGATGACATCATCACGTGCAAAGAATATTTCCAAGTTCGGAATTTAGAGATAAAGATATTTCCAAAGCTGATTTTTAGTGATAAGGATATATTCTCTTGCCTAAATATTCGTGGAAACCCTAGATGGCAAGAGTATAAATACACAGCTAAGAGGAAAAATATAGAGGAATATAGAGGTGCAGTTAGAGGCGATTTAGAGGAGAATTGAAGAAGGATCCAGAACTGTCGGCGCAAGACTGAGACGCGCACTGACGACGCGCGCACCAGGTTATAGTATTTTTACTTGTTGTTTTCATATAAGTATTGAGATGAATATGTTCAGCATGTCTAGCTAACTTTCTGAATTCAGTTTAGACTTTGAGCTATGAATAATATGTTTTGAGGTTTTATTCTTAATGCATGACCTATTTAGTATTATTACTCCGAGCAAACTTGCATGATATCTAGTTTAGAGAGTCAGGTGAAGCCTTTACCTGCAGACCTAATTATAGACTCTATTATCTAACGTTAAACTATCAGAGGTACGTTACAGTGAATGATAGGAGTAGCACTAGAATAGTTAATCACTACCTTTACCGAATTCGTGGTTAATTAGACTAGGTTGGGTAGTAATATCATATAAACCTTTACCGGAATATATGTGTAAGTTATTAAGCCTTTACCGGACCTTAGCTTGCGTGAACAATCAGTCATAGATCCTTAGAAAACCCGTGATAAACATAGAAGTTCATAGTGATAAGTCTAAGATGAGCTCATCTCATATTTATATTTTACGCTTGTATTAATTCTGTGCGTCAGTAGCATCCACGTTCCTGTTTTCTTTCTTTTACTTGTTTAATCTCACACAACCCAATCTTTTGTTGTAGATAAAAGACTACTTCTCACCGTTCCCTGTGGATTCGACCCCTGACTTACCTAGACTATACTAAGGAGGAGAGGGACAAATTTGCAGCACTCAACGACGTGCTCGTCAAAATTTGGCGCCGTTGCCGGAGTGCGCGCTAGAGAAGTTTTCTTTTCTTTTCCTTTTTGTATTTAGTTGTTATTTACTTTATGTTTTCTTATATACAAAAAAAATCCAATTTTTATTAGTTACGTTTAATTTAGCTGTTGTTTTTGTCTTTGTATGAAAGCAAAAGGCAAAAATAGTGTAATCGGCCGAAGAATAGAGACTCCAGACGCGCCAGCACGCAACGCCGAGAACATCTTTGCTCGCCTACACCCTGCTGAACTCGAGGCAATCAGAAGAGAAGTACGTAGAGACTTAGAGTTCAGAATGGATGCTGAAATACCAATGAACGACAACCAGCTACATCATAACATGGATGTATGCGCGCCACCACCTGTCGCGTGCGTACCTGCGCAACCAGTGGCGCGACGCACCATTAAAGAGATGTCTGCTCCTCAGGCAGTCAATCAACCTTGGTGCATTGTGCTGCCCCCGGATGGTCATTTCGAGTTGAGGACCCAGCTTGTTCACTACATACCGAAGTTCCATGGTATGGCTAGTGAGAATCCGGTGAAGCATGTTAGAGAGTTTGCGGCCATATGTGAGAATATGAGGAATGGGAACGAGGATCCTGAATTGCTGAAGCTAAGAGCATTCCCCTTCTCATTATGTGATTCCGCAAGACAATGGTTGATGGGGCTAGCACCGGGATCCATCAGGACATGGCCCGAGTTACAAGAAAGATTTCTAGATAAGTTCTACCCTGCGGCCAAGGAGTCATTATTAAGAAGGGAGCTAGCCGCACCAAAACAACTACATGGGGAGTCATTATTTGAATATTATGAGCGGTTCAGGGAACTTGAGGCGAACTGCTACAACCACGGGCTACCCCAACATGTGCTGATAGAGAACTTCCTGAATGGATTAACTGAGATGGAACTCAGGTTGCTGAATGCTTGCGCAGGAGGCAATGTGAGGAACATGTACCCGGAGGATGTATGGAAGTTGATAGAGGATACTGCGGACCAAGTCAGATATCAAGCATCCATAGAGAATAACCGCGCCAGATCACTGCATCAAGTGGACTTTACTGGGGAAATCAAAGAGCTTAAGGACATGATGCAGAAACTGATGATGAAGCAGAGCGCCGATACTAAACCCTGTGAGTTCTGTCACGCCAAAGACCACCAGACCGACGCATGTCCCACCCTGTTTGAGGAAGAAGCAGATGTAAACGCTATAGGAGGGTGGAACAATGGGCAAGCTAGGCAATGACAGCCTAGGTTTGGATTAGCTAAGAACGGGTTTAGTTGGAAGAATGAGCAGAATTTTCAGAGACCGCGCCCTGAATTGCGCGCGCAACCTAACGCTCCCACTGGCGCGCGACCTTATGCGCCAGCTGCTTCCTACAACCCGCCGCACAAACGCGCTGAAGGGCCAGCGCAGTATAACCATCAGCCAAAGAGATCACTTGAGGATATTGTGGGTCAGTTGGCGGAAACAGTGCAGAAGAATGAAGAGCAAAACAAGAAGCGCTTTACTCTGATTGAAAATCAGTTGACACAAATCTCCGCGACTGTAACCAAACTTGCGAATAACAGGAAAGCAGCTAAAGCCAAAACTCAGAATGGTGTCAATGCGGTGCTACTCAGATCAGGCAAAGAAACGTCTGGCGCGCCAATGGCTACTCGCGCAAGGAAAAGCGTGGACGCACAGATTCCGGACTCAGCGACAGCACCAGACGCACCTGTTGCAGGAAAGGAGAACCAATCTGGCAGCAACGTCCCACTTCCTTTCCCCACCCAGAGCATGAAGCCGAAGAAAACCGAGCTAGATCAGGAATTATATGACTTGTTTAGTAAGGTGGAAATCAACATCCCACTTATCGATGCATTAAAGCAAATTCAGCGGTACGCAAAGTTTCTCAAGGATCCATGCACGAACAAAAGAAGGAAGAGAGGACACAGAGAGCAAGTGCAGCTTAACGCAAACGCCTCAGCAATCGTGTACCATAAGGTACCATCAAAATGCCGAGACCTAGGTACGTTTACTATACCATGCACAATCGGCAACTCTGTAGTAGACAATTGCATGGTAGACTTAGGCGCTTCTATAAATATTTTACCCCACTCTCTATACACATCTTTGCGTCTTGGACCACTTAAGCTTGCAGGGTTGACAATCCAATTAGTAGACAGATCATGCAAGCAACCAGTGGGCATGGTCGAGGATGTGCTGGTAAGAGTGAGAGAATTGGTGTTCCCAACAGATTTCTATGTGTTGGAGATGGAAGGAAACGTCTCCACTGACACCGCACAAGTATTGCTTGGCCGACCATTCCTAATGACCGCGCGGATAAGAATTGATGTTTGGAAGGGAACCCTATCAATGGAAGTGGATGGTGAAGTTATACACTTCAATATCTTTAAGGGCATGCAGTTTCCTCATGATGATTCCACAGTAAATGCACTGGATATCATTGATGAAGCAGTGGAAGATGAGCATGCGGAGAAGTAGCTGACGCAACCGCAGATAACACCACTAGTTCATCCGATGCAGAGGACACGATGTATCCTGATTCGGGTATTGAATTATGTGCTGCTGGCACAGCTGTCTCTCATAACAGACAGGAACCAAAGATTACACTGAAGCAACTCCCTGAGCACCTGAAGTATGTGATTTTGGGCGATATAATGAGACTAAGCCAGTAATTATAAAGAACCAGCTGGAACCTGAGCAAGAACAGGCGCACGATTGGATGGACATTGGATGACTTGCATGGGATCAGTCCGTACGTGTGCATGCATCGAATTCTGTTAGAAGAAGGAGCCAAGCCGTGCAGAGATGCCCAGCGTAGACTTAACCCTATCATGATGGAAGTAGTGCCGAAAGAGATCATCAAACTGCTCGACGCTGGAATTATTTATCTGATCTCCGATAGTAAGTGGGTAAGCCCAATCCATGTTGTCCCAAAGAAAGGTGGAATCACAGTAGAGGAAAATGCAGCAGGTGATCTGCGGTTTATAGATCAGATGCTTGACCGATTGGCAGGTAAACCCCATTACTGTTTTCTAGATGGATTTTCAGGGTATAATCAAATTCCCATAGCTGCGGACGATCAAGAAAAGACAACGTTCACATGCCATTTTGGTACGTTTGCTTTCCGGCGCATGTCTTTTGAATTATGTAACGCGCCAGGTACGTTCCAGAGGTTAGTAATGAGTATGTTCTCGGACATGTTGGGATCATACATTGAAGTATTTATGGACGATTTCACAGTGCATGGTGACACATTTGATGTGTGTTTAGATAATTTAGATAAAGTCTTGAAACGCTGCATGTCTAAAAACCTGGTCCTTAATTATGAAAAGTGTCACTTCATGGTCACGCATGGAGTGGTACTCGGCCATACTGTCTCAAGGGAAGGATTAAAGGTAGACAAGGCGAAAATCGATCTTATTGCTAGCTTGCCGTACCCTACTAATGTTAGAGAGATAAAATCTTTTCTAGGGCACGCTGGATTTTATAGACGTTTCATTCAGGACTTTTCTAAAATATCAACTCCGTTGTCTAACCTCCTGCAGAAGGATGCAGTGTTTGATTTCACAGATGCCTGTCGCGCAGCATTTGACGCGCTGAAACACGCACTGACTAGCACGCCAGTACTGCAGGTGCCAGACTGGAATCTGCCGTTCGAACTAATGTGCGACGTAAGCGACTATGCCGTTGGCGCAGTACTTGGTCAGCGCAAGGACAAAAAGCCTCACG
>QZGG01000958.1:0-87117 GCA_006409495.1 Sedum album
GTTGTGACCATTTCAGAACTCCAGGGACTGTTTTGAAAGTTCTCTAAAAAAATCGGTTGTTATTTACTCAATGATTCTAGCAATTCAGGGGTGTCAATTGTATATTTTTGTACTACAGACACTTAAAAAATTAGATGTTAATAACAGATTGTTGATCAATGAAGCTATGATTAGTTAATGACTAATAGTTGTTTTCTCAAAATTTCAATTCAGTGAGTTGGTATAGTTTAAAAAGTAATTAACATTTTAATAAGGCGGCTGATCATTCAAGACATGGAATTTATGGTTTGGTCTCTTATTTAATGTTGGGGTTGTAGGTCGTCCTTACATGTAATAAAATGCGAATGATGTTCGGAAATATGGTCGATAAATATATGTAAGACGAAAAATTTAATTTTAAGTATTATTTTGATCAATATAATTATTAATATAATGATTAATGTCGGTTTTTAATTAATTGCGCATGTAAATTTGCAAAAATACACAAGAGATATTTTTTAATTTAAATTTCATTGGTTAGATTATTAATAATTAATAATTGATTTCACCGTCTTATAAATATTTTATGTCCTTAAACAACTCCGCTAAAACCCTAAATGTTAAATTAATTTAATGCATTCGAATATTACTGCTTCAAAACAGTGAAGAGTTTAGGTTTATCAAAAAAACAGTGGGGCATTAGGTCATTTCCAGTGTCTTTCTTGTCTTACGTATCAGTTTTTTGCTAATTTATAAATTTTAAATTTATGATTAACAGAAAAATTGTTAGTACTAATCAGAAATTTATATTAATATGTACTTAAAGATTCATTCATCTAATGATCTGTGAATAACTTTATGTAAAGATAAGAATAATTAGTTAGCAAATCAATCATTTTTGTACAAGTTGGTTGGAGGTGGACTAGGCGTCCTCCAGAAACTGCCAAAGACAAACTCACCCTTTTGGGTAAGCTCCTCCAGCACCTTCTCCACCTCCTCCATACAACCTCTTCTACTGCCGCGGCGGCTGCTGTTGAGGCTGCCGCGGCTGTGGGTGCTTCCTTCTATGGAGCTCAGGGAATACAAGTTCACCACGGCTTGATTTTCGACCTTCTGCAAGTGCCTTCCCTAAGGTTTTAACAATTTTCTTGAGTCTTGTCCTTGCGAAGTCTCGAGTTTTGTAGAAAAGTTTACATGGAAGTCTTAGCAGCAGGAAAATGAGAAGCTGTAGAATTATACACTGGCAGCAGCAGGAGATTACAATGCAGTCTGCAGCCAAGGCGTTGGGATCCTCCATGGCTGTCACCTATCGGAATGGTACAAAATACAGCTGGGAGGAAAGGTCAGGAGAGAGCATTTCAGATTCCTCGGCTGATGAGGATGTTTTGGGACAGATGATGATGAAGATTGTAGTGTAAAGCAATAAGCTTAAAAATACTTGGCAATAAGGCGACCACGACTTGACAAGCAAGCCTGATTGCTTCAGCTTCAAGTCATGTCAACCGCTTACTTGGCTAAATTAGCGTAACCTGATAATAAACAAATAAGTAAGTTAGAACAAATCCTAATAAAAAGACGAGAATATCTTGCTGAAAAAAGTCACACATCACAATGGAATGGCACGTTAACAAAATAAAATGCTAATATATACAAATGCAACAAAAGAACGAGGAACTTGTCAATCTTGTTTTTTTAATGTTATCAAATACGATGCATGAGCTAAATGTTTACAAGAATCATACAAAATGGTGTCCGCCAAAATTAGCTGAATAAAAACACATCGATAACCCAAAAGATAACCCGAGCAACTACTTAGGTCAAATTTTTTTGAAAGGACAACAGGTCTCACCTGGTTAAAAGGGTGGAAGATCACCAGAACATTAGCAATGATGATGAGAAACTAGTTCAGTTGTCTACTTCCATGATGTGTGTGGTTGCATGGTGGCGATCAGAGAATTTACTTTCGTTTTCTAGTAGTCTGGTGTCATCATAAAATTGAATGTCATCGCTAGCAAAATCATAATTATAATTTTGGGAACCAAATGCCATCTTGCGGAAAAGTCTGATTTCAGCAGAATGTTCTGCAGAGTCGTAGACCTGGCCGTGGCCCATTTGCATCCCATTAGTAATGTCCGAAGCAATAAGGGAGTCAAACAATCTCACAACCTGTGATACAGATGGTTTGATATATTGGTAATTTCTTTGGAGGATAAAACGAATACAAATCAATGGAAGTTTAGCAGTTTTTTTGAAGAATTGGGAGTCTAGAAGGTTAATAAACTAAAAAGACAGATGGACATCTGAAACAAAAATGAATTCATGAAAAAATGCTTACAATCTTCGTGCAGATATGCTATACCACGAGCAGCTCCAGCTGCCATTTTAACTCGTGTTGCCCGAATCATAGGTGAGCAACCTTCCCCTATGACATGTAAGGGAGTCGTGTCAGACAGACAGAGAACATCAACTGCTTCGACAATATAGTAAGGTCGAGGTGAACATTAAATTTTTACCATGAAGATGAAAATAAAGTGTATCATTAGGAATATATTCGTAGACAAGCAATCTTCTGCTGCCATCGACGCAATAACCGACAAGGGAGACTAAGTGCCGATGATGTATCCTACTAATAAGTTCAACTTCAGCTTTGAATTCTCGCTCGCTCTGACCATCATCAATGCTCAAATGTTTCCGCTATTGCTCTCCCATCCGGTAAATAACCTTTGTACACATAACCGAAGCCTCCTTCCCCAAGATAATTCTTGGGTGAAAACCCATTTGTAGCAACTACTAGTTCTTCATAAGCAAACCACGACCTCATATGGTCTGGCCCTCTGCCTCCAGGCTCTTTTCACAAATAAGCCAAATCACTTGTCAAAACACTTTGAAGAAGAGGAGACGATGAGTACACCTTCAGGGTAGAACCTAGAGAAAAACTTCTATGAATCTCAAATATTTCCAAAACATTTATCCATAAACAGAAAATTGCACGACTGATTTACTAGATGAATATTGTCTCTTGCGTAAAAATCTAACGGAGATATTAGAATCTGATACATTTCAGATGATTAGGTTGCTACGGTAAATCCTATGTAACTCCAGACATGTAATACGAACATAAGATCATTGATGTAAAATCTTAAACATATATCAGATATGTAGTAATACTGAAAGGAACAAAAACCTGCTTTAGGGGACGATCCGCATGGGGATGGCACTATGTAATGACCATTTAGTAAGGATTCATTCCTTCGCTTGAATGCAAACCAAAGTATCAAAATTATGAGAACTAGTGCCAAAACTCCTAAACTTACACCAATTCCTGCTACAACTGTTACATTTGTGCCACCATTCTCAGTGGAGTTTGACTTTTCAGGTGCGTATGGATTGGTATTCAATGACGGCGGAGAGGTAACAAGAGGAGGAGGTGGTGCTAGGTGAATGACTGGCGGTGGGGATACATTTGTTGAGGCGTTAGTTTTAGAAGGTGATGGCTGAGGTGGAGTGGAGCTGGGGGATGGTGGTGATTCGCTAGGTGTTATAGGCTCTGGAGGAGGAGGTGACTGATTTACATAAGACCTTTCGGGTGGTGGTGGAGGTGAATTAGTGGTAGGAGGGCTTTCTCTTGGTGGCGGATGGGAAGTCTGAGGTTGTTTCAAGTCTGGAGGATTGGGAGGAGTTGGGGAGCTCCTTGGGGTTGCAGACTCTGGAGGTGAAGTGAAGGTGGTTCTGATGCAGGCAAAGGCAGAGAGGGTGGTAGTGGCGATATAAAAGGAGGTGGTAATGAACTTTCAAGAGGATCTGATGGAGGCATTGGTGGCGGAGGTGAACTAGATGGGGGAGAAACCACTTCAATAGGTGGTGGAGGAGGTGATCCTGCTGGTTTAAGGGGCGGAGGAGCTACAACTGGGGGCGGCAATTGAGTAGCTGGTGGTGGGGTAGCAATCACAGCTGGTGGGGGGGTGGTTGGCTAACCTGTGGTGGGGCTATAGATATTACAGGTGGAGGAGCACTTGCATTTGGCTGGGATGACGGGGGATCGGTAATCTGAGGTGGGGGAGGGCCACTGATGGAAGCTGGAGGTATTGCCAAAGGCGGGGCATTTGGTAATGGTGCTCGAGCTGACATTATAACACACTATAGCATCAAAATCAATTATACCCACTGCTTACCCTTGTTCAAAGCTTCATCAAAATCCCACGACTTCCCAAACATTAGACCCAACAAATCATCAAATTCACATCATCTGAAACTCTTCACTACTTATCAAACCATCATTTGCTACCAAAAACACCCCACATTTTCCAACTAAAAGTGGTTCAAGATGCACAAAGTCACAACTCACAATCCAACTATGAAACTTCGAATCTCAGATTCAGACATACCAAATCGATTTCCAATACAACCCCAGATCACCAAACACGATTCTGAGCAAACCCAGATCGCCAATTTCAGTAACTGATCTTCTAAACGCATAAAGGTCAGACCTTTTCCTTTTGAAAAATGCTGAAGGCTGACTTCATGATAAAAATACATAAAATGAAACCCTAAAGTAATTCAATACTCATATCCCCATTCCTCACCACAACTCTCTCCTTTATCATACTCTCCATGCGCCAAATCTGGTGAGGCTCATAATAGAAGCTCAGTGGCCAAATCTGGCTTGTGAGTGTCCCGTACAAGGATCCGCTTAAGCAGACTGTCTCAGTTGAACCCTAACTAAAACTCAGATCAAGAACTTCAAGAACTTCAAGAACCCTAACTAATGAACAATCGATTTACCCTGGTATCCTGGTTGAAACTCAGTCAACCAGACTAATCCAGCAAGAAAGAAGTTCACTAATGATGAAAACGTTTACAATTACACCGATCAAGCCCAAGCTTCCTATCTAATCAATTTCTTGATTCGAAACCAATCTCCGACCAAACCTCTCTTCTCAGACTACCAGCTACTCGACTACTTCAATACCTAACACTATCGAAGCTTCCCGCCGACTACAGCACACAGCCTTTGATCGATTTCTCGGACGCAGATTGAAGAACGCGATTTTGAGAACGAAGATGATTGCGAAGACGAATTGAATTGATTCCTTTTATGTAGCGCGCGCCTGCCTTGGTTTAAATACTCCTTCATTAAACTGACACGTCAGCACCACGTCAGCAATAATAATACTTATCCAAACGTCACACGCTCCAAATATCCACGTCACTCTTGCATCAGCACTCTCTTGCTTCAGCATATCTGATCTCTTGCATCAGCACATCTGACGCAAACCTTGAACAGAGCTTGAACAGAACAGAATTCCAGCCAATTGTCAACATTCTCCACCTTGGCTGTACATTCCTTCCATCACAGTAAACTTCCTTCTCTATCGTTATACCTTCTTCAGTCTGATCCTATTTAGGCACAACCCAAACTTGCTTACGGGAACTGGTTTAGTCAACATATCAGCTGGATTTTCCAAAGTATCAACTTTTTCAACCTTAACCTTTCCAGTAGCAACAACCTCCCTGACAAAATGCATCTTCACATCGACATGTTTTGAACGCTCATGAAACACCTGATGTTTAGACAGATGGATTGCACCCTGACTGTCACTAAACACTTCAACACAGCCTTGAGCAAGTCCTAGCTGACTAAGCACACCTTGTAACCATAAAGCCTCCTTAACAGCGTCTGTTATTGCAATAAACTCAGCCTCAGTTGTGGACAAAGCTACCACAGACTGTAATCCAGCCTTCCAGGACACAGCAGAAAAACATTAAATACATAACCTGTCTGAGACTTTCTTGAGTCAAGACTTCCTGCAAAATCTGAATCAACAAATCCTGATACAACCTTCTCTGCTTCATCAGCTCCACCGTAACATAAACCCAGATTAACTGAGCCCTTCAAATACCTCATTATCCATTTCACAGCCAACCAATGACCTCTTCCAGGATTAGCCATGTATCTGCTTACCAGACTTACAGCACTTGCCAGATCAGGCCTAGTACACACCATAGCATACATGAGACAACCAACTACACTTGAATATGGTATGTTTCTCATCTCAAACTCCTCATCCTCATTCTTCGGACACAGATCATTACTCAACTTAAAATGAGGTGCCAAAGGTACACTCACCGGTTTAACATCAGTGAATCCAAACCTATCCAGCACTTTCTTCAAATAACCAGTTTGCCTCAGACACAAAGTACCTTTTGCTCGATCTCTAGAAATCTCCATTCCTAGTATCTTCTTAGCTTCTCCCAAGTCCTTCATTTCAAACTGAGTCTTCAACTGATCCTTCAGTTTAATTACCTCAGCCTCATCCCGACATGCAATCAACATATCATCGACATATAACAACAAATAAATGAAGTTACCCTTTGTCAATTCCTTGTAATAAACACACCAGTCATAACTGGATCTGCTGAACCTCTGCTTGAGCATGAACTCGTCAAATCTCAAGTACCACTGCCTCGGAGACTGCTTGAGCCCATACAAAGACTTCTTCAACAGACACACTTTCTTGTCTGGATCACCAACTTCATATCCTTCAGGTTGACACATATGAATTTCTTCCTCCAAGTTCCCATGTAAGAATGCTGTCTTAACATCCAGCTGAGCCAGTTCCAGATTAAACTGAGCAACCATAGCCAAGATAATCCGAATTGACTTGTGCTTCACCACTGGTGAGTAAATCTCATTATAATCTACCCCTTCCTCCTGAGTAAAACCACGAGCCACTAACCTAGCTTTAAACCTTGGAGCTTCAATACCAGGTATTCCTTCCTTTACTTTGAACAACCATCTGCAACTGACCAACCTTTTACCAGTAGGTTTGTCAACAATTTCCCAAGTGTGATTCTTCAATAATGAATCCATTTCTTCTTGCATTGCCTTTCTCCATTTACCAGAATCCTTTGATCTACAGGCTTCTTTGTAAGAACTAGGCTCAGCAAAATCCACTTCTTCAGCAACATTGAAAGCAAAAGCCACTAGACTTCCTTCATCTCCTCTGTATCTAATTGGCTTATTCACTCCTTGCCTTCTTGTCCTGTCCCTGGCCAATTGATAGTTACTCAGATCACTTTCCTGACCATCCTCTTGGTTTCCAGGTTCATCTTCATCAACACCACTGGCTCCACCTGCAATTAAATCCCTTGATCTGCTCTGAACAGCAGTCTCATCCAACTCCACCTCATCAGTGGTGTTAGGGTTAGTACTTACAGTAGGACCAGTATTAACAGGCAATATGGGAATATTTATTGACTCATCAACAGATTTAAAAGGAAATATGTTCTCCTTGAACACTACATCTCTGCTAAGGATCACCTTTTTATTACCAGGTTCAATACACCATAACTTGTAACCTTTAACACCATCAGGATATCCAATAAACACACATTTCAATGCCCTAGGCTCTAGTTTATCTTGTTTCACATGCACATATGCTAAACAACCAAACACCCTGAGCATACTATAGTCCACAGGATAATTATTCCACATTTGCATTGGTGTTTTATTATCTATAGCAGTAGATGGACACCTATTAATCAAATAACAGGCAGTATGTGCAGCTTCAGGCCAAAACATTTTAGACAAACCAGAATGAAATAACATACATCTCACCCTTTCTAGAATTGTCCTGTTATATCTCTCAGCCAAGCCATTCTGTTGGGGATTACCAGGCACTGTATGGTGTTTCACAATACCTTCAGCCTTGCAAAACCTCAAGAAGTCAGTATTCAAATACTCCAGACCATTATCAGTCCTGAGTTTCTTTACCTTCTTACCAGTTTGCTTTTCCACAGACAATTTCCAAGTCTTGAACACATCAAAAGCTTCAGTCTTATGAACTAGAAAATAAATCCAAACTCTCCTAGAATAGTCATCTATTAAAGTCATAAAATAGCTCTTGCCTTTATAGGATTTAGTTCTAGTAGGCCCCCACAAATCAGAATGTATATAGTCAAGCACACCTTCAGACCTATGCATACTACACTACTACAGATTATGTTTATAACAGCGCTCTTTTTTGCCCTTTAACAGCGCTTATTGAAGCGCTGTTGAAACGGGTGCTGTTGTAAATCACATATTTTGACAGCGCTTTTTAAAATAAAGCGCTGTTGTTTATGTCTATTTATAACAGCGCCTTTTACACAATAAGCGCTGTAATAAATAGACTTAAACAACAGCGCTTTATTCGAAAAAGCGCTGTAATAAATATTTGATTTACAACAGCACCCGTTTCAACAGCGCTTCAATAAGCGCTGTTAAAAATAAAAAACAAGCGCTGTTATTTTATAAAACTTTACAGCGTTTATATATAAAGCGCTGTTAAACATTATCACTCACAACCAAGCGATATAACAAAAACGAGGTCGTTTAATTTAATTTATTACACAGCGTTTTTCTTTAAGCGCTGTAAAATATTTATTAATTTTTTAATTTGAAAATTTAGTAATTCGAATATAAAATATTACAGAGCGTTTTATTAATGAGCGCTGTAAAAAGTTTAAACATGTTACAGCGCTCTATATATATGAGCGCTGTTAAATGTTAGTAATTTTACAGCGTTTTTTGTTAATTAAGCGCTGTTAAATATAAGATTTGAATTAAAAAAAATCTTAATTAAGCGCATTAAGATTTATTATAGTTACGGAGATTTGAGAAGACAGTTTTGGAAAGTTAATAATATTAATAACCGCTTTTATGGGAATCAGTTTTGATTGTAATTTTCTTTATTTTTTATTTAGATCGTACTTTTACAATAAAATGGAAACACAATTTAACATTCTGAATTTGTACAAAACTATGGACAAAACTATGGACAAAACTTAAATATTATGGACAAAACTATGGCCTTTGTACTGTATTTGCTCGTCTTGAATTTGCTCGTCTTGAATAAACATCATTTGCTCGTCTTGAATTGGCTCATCGTCCTCGACATATATCATACAACAAATCTACAAAAAATATATTGAAGAATAGAATAGAGTTAATATAAAACAAAGAACAAAAAAGTTTAACGAAAAGTATAAAACACAAAGGTTTAAGAAATAAGAGTGGGATTCCTTACTTGAAACGGGAAGTTTATGCGAAACAAAGCTTTTTGGACTGTAAATTAAAACATCCGACAAGAACAATAGTATGTTTGAAAGAAAATTTCAATGTAAACTTTGTTGCATATTTGGATATATATAGAAAGACTATAGCGGGAAATTTGTGCGGGTGACTTAAAATTCTGAATTTTTAATATTTAATATGGACCGTTAGATTAGGTTAAACAACGATTGGGATTACAATCTGCGAGAAACTGTTTCGACCAATCAGGTAATTTAACATATTCAACAGCGCTTCAAATAAAAAAGCGCTGTAAAAAGTAAATAAATAATTTTAATTTAAGGAAATCGAATTACTGAGACATTTATTACAGCGCTTATGTGATATAAGCGCTGTGGTATTCAATTTACTAAAGCGCTTTTATGTTATCAGCGCTGTTATAAACAGTATTTATTTGTTTTGTTTTTTCTTCAGAATTCATTGATTATTATGAAACAAATTTAGTTGGAAGTTTTATAAATGAAGCTTATAACTCATTTACTTAAAAAAAAAAATCATTTGCATTTTTGATGTGTTTTTATTAGTGAAAAGTTTTGTTGATCAAAATGTACAATGTTCAACTTATTGCTTAGTAAAGAGACACAGTACAAATATTCAAATGCCAATGATTTCAAATGCTTATTAATGTTCTCATGATATTTTAATTAATAGAATGTTACTAATTGAGTTTTTAATGTCTTAAGATAACAAAAACCTAAAAAATATATTACCTGATTTTTAAAACATGAAAATACTGTAATTATATATTTTACAGCGCTTATTAATTTATAAACGCTGTTAAAACTAATTATTTTATTATTATTTTAAATATATATTACAGCGCTTATGTTTTTAAACGCTGTTATAATTAGGGTTTGGATTGAGGGTTAGGGTTCGGGGTTCAGGGTTTAGAACCCTAATTACAACAGCGCTTTTTTGGTAAGGCGCTGTGGTAAATATTTTGTTACAGCGCTGTTTTTTATAAGCGCTGTTAATCTATGAACAGGCTATTTTATTTTATTTAACATGATATATACCAAAGCGTTTCTTTATTAAAGCGCTGTAATATGTAAAACAGAGCAGTTTTTTTTATTAAAACAGAGCAGTTTTTTTATTAATCATCATTGATAATTACTTAAATTACAATAAACACAAGCTATATTAAAACATCATCTAATAATTTTGAATCTTCACCAATCCATATTATCTCGCCCGAGAATACCGGCCAGCTGCATGAAAAAATTAAACATAATGACACAATATACACGATAAAAAAATAAAATAATTTAAATTTTATAAAGTAAGAATTTTCAACACATTAATTACCTGCTTAATTCCAAATCATAAAAAAGTTTGAATACATATCCTTTATATAGCGTGCTCATCACCAAAATCCTGTATTAAAAACACCAAGCAAAATAAGTAAATTAAATATATATAAATCTAAACACAACTTCACAAATATATAAATATTTTGAAAAATATTCGAATTCTTACATTGTTTTTCAATCCATATGCCTTCATTGTGATCATCCCTTCTCTGTTGAAATTCACCAACGTCTTCGAAATTGTTTGGAATGGTGCTACAAACCGCTGCACTATCTTCAGAGTAATCATTTGTATCCATACCATCTTCGAAGAAAATATGTTGTTTTCCATGAACGACAATATATTTATGTTCGTTTGTGGGATCCTTGACGTAAAATACTTGTTTAGCTTGCTCAGCCATGATGAAAGGCTCGTCTTTGTATCCTTCTCTACGAAAGTCAACAAATGTCATGCCGAATTCATCAATACGAACATTCGAACTATGCACCCATATGCACTTGAAAACAGGTATCCGAACTTCTACGTAGTCTATTTCCCATATGTCTTCAATAACACCATAATAGTTCACACCGGCATTTACAGGGTTCTTATCTTTGGCACTAGACACATGAATTGTATCAGCAACAATTGTCACGCCACTATTTTGAATGTTGGTAAAAGTCCTAAATTTCAAAACACAAAAAATGTTTACTGACATTTTGAAGTATAAACATTAAAATAAAAAATAATAATTTAATATTTTATACTTACTTTTCAATTAATCGCCGAATATCTGATCGAACCATGCCAGCCATTGAATCTAGCCAATATACCAAATTTTGTCGTGGAAAAAGCACACACAACATCCAGTGACTCCTTCAAGAACATGATTTAAAACAAGTTAAGTTAAATCATAAAAGTAGCTAAAAACTATTAAATACAAAATTTAGTTGAATACTTACTCTTGTGGATCACAATATGGTAGAAAATAGCAAAAGAAGGATGAGCTATCAGGCATTGTCAACCGAGACGTCAAAATAGAAACTCTTGAGTTCATGTCTCGAATGCTTGTCGTGGACGACGGTCTAATAAACCCAAATTTGAATCCGAAGCGTCCAAATCATGGTAAAGATAACTGAAACGATTTAAATTAGAAATAACTGAAATTCAATTGATTTCAGATAATATTGCATGATGAATGAAAGTAATACCTCATACACAACTCAAGCGCCGTATCTCCAATCTTTTCCAACTGTAAAACTTCAACAATATCTTCCTTATACAAGTGAGCCCATACATCATCACCATAGACTTCACTTGGTATAAAGATAGATATTGCGACTTCTAGCTGATTTGCACGATGATAAAGCATCTGACAATGTGTTCCCAAGTGTGCAAACTCAGGTTCATTAATACTTGATTGGATAAATCCATATTTGTAATCATTGTATGCCTGAAAACAAAGTATGACGATTGTAAATTAAAGGTATATTTATATTATTAAAGATAAATGAAGTAAATATATTAATGTACCTTTCTGTTAACTTCAACCAATGACTTAGGCCATGGTACAGCTGCATTCACCGCATCCCTTACAGTGTTAAACTGCGCCAAAGGATGCGGGATCGGCTGATTAGGGTCGATTGCATAATGCAATGTTGCCTTCACTTCATGATCATCAATCAGCTGATACTGCACGATTCTCCCAGGCAACACAAGACCATATGCAACCATGGTTCGAGAGCCATCATCAATGAAGAAAGCACATTTTAAACCCGTCTACATCAAGTAAATAAAAGTATATATCAGTTACCAAAATTTTGTATTTTATCTAATTTAATAAATTTAATATACCTCAGGGATTGTGGAGAAAATATCATCTTCAGGCGATGGGATCTGCGGCTGAGATGAGCTAATGTCGACTCCCCTAGGTTGTTGCACGACATTTGTGCTACCTTTCGTAGAAGTCGAACCTTTGGGAAATACTTTTTTCCAGCCCACCGCCATCCCGACCCTCGAGTACGTCCTGGATACTCAGGTTTTCCAATCGCCTGAGTAAGAATATCATTCCGCCCTTGTGAAACGAAATGTCCAGCAGATGCCTCCTCCTCTGCCTCACCTACAGAAAGATAAATAAATAGATTTATTACAATAAATATCCTTCTAAAATATCAACCATGTAATTAAATAGACTAAAGAAGACTTACAATTTTTGCAGCAATAGTTTCTACAGTCTCGTTCACATAACCACCCGTTTTTGTTTGATGGGCTCTCTCCACACTTCATGCCTCTCGACTGTAATGGCTTGCTACCTCAGAGTCATCGCATAATCCGGTAGCCTGAAGTGCATCAGCTTTCTCCTTTATCAGGAGTTCTTCAGCACGGCTATATCCACCTCGAGAAGTAGCATGATGATACTTGTTGAGGCGCGCTCTTTCAGCAGCTCTCAACCCCTCCTCCTCAAATTCTTCGCTTCTCCTCCCAGCCACAAACTCCGCCCACTGATCCGGAGTAATGAATTGATAAATAAGAGTGGGATCCTCTTCGTTCTTCCTACCCTTGATGTAATCTTTGGTAAGAGTTGTCTTGAAATTTCTCCAAGAGATTCCAGCTTGTCTCAGCTCTTGAGACTTGTGATCATCCGTCACATTAAATTTTGCCTGTAAAAACAAGTAAAAAAAATAAATCATTTCAAACATGTTGCATATAAAATATAAATTGATATGTAAAATAACATTAATACAATAATCACTTTAAACATTAAACATAAAAGAATAAAAATAACATTTTTTATTACCTTCATATCACTCCAAACAAGGTTCTTCAACTCTGCAGGCACGTGCCTCCAATTTTGATAAGTAATTGGAACACGTGTTCTTGCTGCCAAACATAGCGCACTTCTCCATATTGATTTATTCGGACCCGTTGGAACTCCTTTATCGGTAAACTCAATAGTGGACTGAGTATTTGAGGTACTCCTTTCCTTAAAAAACTGGGTCAAATATGTAGGCCCCCTCTTGCCTCTCTTAGATGGCGCGGAACACTCTCCCGCGTTATCAATGTTATCATTTGTGATTTGCAAATTCTCCATTTCTACATATTTAACAAAATTATTCATGATCAAACACAAAACCACAATACACAAGTAGATTAATTCAACAGCAAACAAATTACACAAACCAAAAATTAGGGTTTAAGAGTAAGTGGTACCGTATCTGAGCTTGCGTCGGATTTTGTTACGGAGCTAAGTCGGAATAGCAGACCTGAGCGTGAATAAAAGCTTTGACACTGAGAGTAGTCGGAAATTGCAGATGAAAGCTGGACGGAAGAGAACGACGGCCGGTAATTCGGAAAAGCGGGATCTGAGAGTGAGTAAAACTTTAAAGTCGCAAAATTACTTAGGGTTAAAACGATGTTATTACAGCGCTTATTATTTTAGGCGCTGTGGTAAACGAATATATAACAGCGCTTATCAAAAAAACGCTGTTATATTCATTTACGACAGCGTCTATATAAAAGGCGCTGTTGTATTTATTTCACTTTGGAAGACAAAAGTTAAGACAGCGCTTATATAAGTAAGCGCTGTAAAAGGTTCAATTTAGGACAGCGCTTTTATATAGAAGCGCTGTTACATATTCATTTACGACAGCGTTTATATAAAAGGCGCTGTTGTATTTATTTCACTATGGAAGGCAAAAATTAAAACAGCGCTTTTGTAATTAAGCGCTGTAAAAGGTACTATTTAGGACAGCGCTTCTGAGTAAAAGCGCTGTTATTTATATTTTACAGCGTTTTTATTAAAAACGCTGTGCTAAATACCATTATTACAGCGTTTTGGTTGAAAAGCGCTGTTATAAAGCTAATTTTTTTTACAGCGCTTACATTCAAGCGCTGTTAAATACATAATCTGTACTAGTGTTTTTGCAGCAAACAGAGACTCGTTAAAACAGATGGACGAATCATAAGTGTGCGGATTATAAACGGATACCAGATAATGGATAATCCGTTTATCCATTTACTATCCATATCCTTTTTGTTATCCATTTACCATCCACTTATCGTTTATGAGTTGTTTCTAAACAAATGATAAATGGATGGTAAACAAATGATAAATGGATATTGGTTCATTCTTTTACCATATGTTTATAAAATAGATGGTATTTATATGGTCCATCTATGTCATCCATTTGCTAAACGGATGGTAAACAAATTTGAATGAATATATCCATTTAACTAAGTGAGTGGTAAATGAATTTAAACTTACTGGCTGATAAACGAATAACCATTCTTTCTCTGATTTTTATGTGATTTAAAGTTTTAGGGTTAGTTACAAAAAATACTTTTATAGTAGGGTATATACCACATCACCCCCTTATATTATTATATTTCAATCAATCACCTTTATAAAAACTGTCATTAGCAAAGTACCACTCCAATAAATAGTTAAATGATGACGAAAGTGATTATAGATATAGTGAAGTTGAAATCGATCTATCATATTGATGGTGTATTATAATAAAATATAGGTTTTTTGCCAAAAATCACACTCTCAATAACTCAATTATAACGAAACCAACCCTTCAATTTTTTTTGACATAACTACCATTCAATTCACAAATCATTTAATCATGACACCCCATCGGCGGTTCCAGCGTCTTTTGCCGGAAAATTGATCGTTGACTTAGTTGACTATGATTTAAATCCAATTTTGACACGAAAACTAATCTAATAACTCCATGGACTCAAAATAAAGTTAAATGAACATTAATAAAGATCAATTTTGAGAATTTTTTTTTGATTTGTTGAATTTATGGAGGTAGATGAAATTGGTGGTTGTGGGTTTTGGATGATCAATGCTTCAATTAAATAAGTATGAGGTGAAAATTAAAATTTAATGGTTAATATATTAATTAAGAATTTTGATTCACATCATGATCAACTAAATCAACGCCTAATTTTTTGACAAAAGAGGACGGAATCGGTGGTGGCGTGTCACAATTCAAAGATTTCTGAACTGAAGAATGATTATATCAAAAAATAATTTGAAGGGATGATTTCATTAAAATTGAGTTGTTGAAATAATGGATTTCGACAAAAAATCACTAATAGAATTGTTATATTAAAAATTTATATAGTTAATGAAATATTTGACGGAATAGTAATACGTGACTACTTAGTAACTACAATAATTATAAAGGTGATAAGCTGTAATTAAATCAAAGAAATATGACTTCGTCTCGGTACGTAGTTTAGGAAAGGATTCACAAAGACTGCAATTCTTAAATAACGTTTTTGATATGCAATGTATGATGTATCAAACATTCCAAAGAAAATACAGGGGTACAGATCTCTTGAAAAAATTGCAACAAAAAGACCATCTTCGTCGATAGCCTGTTTACAATACTTGTCAGACAGAAGGGCATCTGTAACATCATGTCGTGAATCTTGATGTGTGATCAACCAGGTCAAGTGTATCATGTGTTCATTGCCCAAATAAAAAATGCAGCATCCAGAAGGCCTGGGAGAGTAACACCACCTTGAATAATAACCTGAGATGAGTAATTATATTATAATGAATGCATGGTCAGCATCACTTCTCTATAGCTAACGCAATCGGTATAGCCAATAATAATTTGCATGCCGGGCAACTCAGAAAGATAAGTGCATCAGATGTTGCACCAGGTGAGATACACATCGAACTCATTAAAGATATATGACTTACACAGTGACGAGTGACTCAATACTATCCACCGCCAGATGGTGCCTCTTCAGACCCTTTTTTAGATTTGTGTTTCGACTTCTTCTCTCTCTTCTTACTCCTGCAATGTGTCCAGAATAGTTTCTTTCATGATATATTTAACTTGTGTACAAGCAACGAGGGATATTATGAGAAGAGAGTACTTGTCATGCGAACTGGGGTCCAAACAAGACTTCACTTTGCGATCTATGCGCTTTAATTCGTCTGCCGACGGTACGTAATGCTTTGCTGTCTGCGTAACGGCACTACATTAATACTGGCGTATAAGACAAGCTTGATATATAACTTATTAAACTAGTAGGCTTCAGCTATAAAGCAATAATCCGTAACTTGATTCATGAACCGTGGAGGGATAATGGCTTAAGATACATTCAAGAACAAAAATAAGAAATTGTTTTTGATAAATAATCTGTACCCATATATCAATGGCATCAAGGGCCTCCGTAAGCTCGAAAAGGGTATGCACGAAATTCTGACGAGCAAGAACACTGGTCAAGTAACTATATGTACACAACGAAATTGGTTAGCTTGAAATACTGAACCGAACGGCAAAATAAAAATATTGATGAGACTTCCAAGGAAATTTTTTGATGATCAGTAACAACACAGAAATCAGATTCAAACCTCTCAAAATCAACAACTTGGTGAAGATTATTCGATCTGCGTAGAGCAGCCAATGCTAACTGCACAAATAGCACAACCTGATGATTGAGATCAGGAACAAAATCTGCAATATAACAGATTGAAACAAAGTTCATGTTCTCAAAACGATAATTTAAGTTAACCCCGCTATGAGTGATACCCATACAGGTCAATAGCTAATTTCTAATTGGACAAAAACATAAAACTCAATTATTTTCTAAGAACTTCT
Source organism: Sedum album (assembly GCA_006409495.1). Taxonomy (NCBI): domain Eukaryota; kingdom Viridiplantae; phylum Streptophyta; class Magnoliopsida; order Saxifragales; family Crassulaceae; genus Sedum; species Sedum album. The sequence continues at coordinate 17,008 of QZGG01000958.1, forward strand.
AGGATGGATCAGCTATGAAGCAGCAAGCTAAATAGTCCACAGAGTTTTGATGAATGTGTTAGCAGCTTCAAAAGGGGGAATATACCTGCCCAGGTGTGAATAGTAGCGGGGCATCTGTAAGCATTGATTTATCAACTTCAGCCCTCGCTGTATCTTTCAGGCCCTAAAATATTCATCATTAAAAAATGCCAGTAATAATGAGTTCAGTTTCCTGTGATCCTTGAATACATAGCCGAGACAGGTAATGCTGCGTACTAGAATGACCAAAATTCTTCACATATATTTTTTAAATTGCAAGGGGTTAAATTAAAGAGTAAAGTAGGTATAGATTTTCATAGGTGAACTTTGACCCAGTAGTTCAGAATATATACACAATGAGTTACAGTTACCAAAATATGAAATTATGAATACCTGGAACATTTGTAACTGTCCATTATCTGCTTGGCAGAAATCCTGATATTGTAAAACAAAGATCAGTAATTTAAATGCATCTTTTGACACTTTGACAGAGAAAATATAAACAGTACCTCCATGTCATTAACAAAGCCTTCAATCGAACGATATGGTGCATATACAATAAGATCAAAATCTATACTCTGCAAGTGCAAATGACAGCTAGGCTTTAACAATATATCAAAATAAAAGATAAGAAATTCAAGGAAAAAAAACTGAGGCAAATCCATGCCTGATAAACAATCATTTCATTATTGAGAATCATCTGATGATCCTGTGAAATTCCTTTGCCAAGCTCCTCTGCTGATACATGATTTTCTTCTATTTTACAAGCCGCATATATGCACGTTAACCTGATCATAATAGGTTGGATATGAAGAAGATATGAAAAGGCGAATAAATGGTACTTAGGTCACACAAAAGTGTTACGAAATTTGTTATAAGCTAAAATATTATTTGAACAAAAAGGAACAAGTATATATTTCACTAAACATAACTTACATTATATTTTTTGGGTAGTGTTGCATGACTGACCATTGCAAATAAAACCTTTTGAAGTACAAAAGTGCTGTGGCCTGAAAAAGAGACATCTACATCTCAGAACCAGCCATTACAAATTCTGTAGACGAATCTTTCTGATTTGGAGAACAAAAAATACACCTGAATTTTGTGAGGAAAGTTAAATGCTTGACATGCATCCTGAATTTTGTACTCATAAAAAACTCTCAGCAGTTTTTCTTCGTCCACATTTAGTGGCTTAGCACGTGAATGTTTATCACCTGGTCTCAAAAAAAACACCTTTTGGGTTGTAAACTTTGGACTCACTTAAGGAATAATAAAATAACTACTCAAGTTTAAAAAAACGAAGCAAAGCTTTACCCTTATCTTTCACACCAGTGAGGGGTAATGGTTCCGGATAGGTTAGGGTTCCATCAATATCAACTTCCACTCGTGTGGCGCCATACTACAAGAAACACAAGCCCATCCGTCTGTCAAGAAATGAAGTTGTATACACAATATCTAGCTCAATTATAATGTTCTTGGATGAAACACAGCTAACTAAATTCTTAGATGGCAACATCTGATAAACATTTAAATTGGATGTTCTTGGCGATAGTTACCAGCGTACCTTATCCAAGGCTTCAATTGCCCTCTGATTTGCAGCTCTATATTTATCCACCTATAGGGCAATCAAAAATGCAATTCAATATAAAAGATCATTAAAAAACACTACTTTTGTAGTGATTAAGGTTTGCTTTTCAAGAGCAAGTCTCGGGAATTAAATGTTGAAAGAATTACGAGTTCGGCGGGAGTGAAGATCCATCGAGCTCGGTGGCTGGACGTCTGGAAATCGGCCATGAAAAAGCAAAACAAGTGATTGATTTTTGCTTCAGGGTTTTGTCATTCTAATTCAATTTCTCCAGCAACTGCTCCTCAATTTTTTGGGCTACACAATGAAGGCCCAACACACAATCGCTTCAAACGATGATTTCCCGTTTTACGTGTTTTCCTGTCGTTTAAGCGCTTTTTATTGATTTTGGCGCATTTGACTTGTGTTAATGCAACCACGAGGTCTTTATTCTTGTTTTTTAGATGAGGAATTCATGTTTTACTGTTTTATTGCTTTCAACTACGGATATTTATATAGAGGTTGTATACTGTGGATCCATCCAATTTGGTGGACTCGTGAATCCCCTCTTGCATCCGTTGATTGCATTTTTAGACGCACCAGATTGCGCCACGTATGTGCATTTGTCATGTGCAACGTGCAAGTGACATGCTTCATTAATGTGCTGGCACAATCTCGTGCGTCCAAAAAATGCAATCGACAGGTGCAAGAGGAGATCACGAGTCCATCAAATTGAAAGAATCCACATGATACATTCTCTATTTATATGTAGGATTGAAATCAGAATCTTCACTGAGCGCAAGTTTTATTCTTGTTACTAACAAAGAATGTGGTTTTGGCTTTGGTACATTTACTGGTGCGGACAAGAATGGTATGAACATGTGTAACCTATATGACTTTTGTTTCAGTTAAAGAATGAATAAATTAATTAAATAAAGCTAAATCGGAAGAAATTGTGGAGTTTAGAGCAGGTGATGGCCGGCCGGATGCTGGACTGTGTTAGTTGGGAGGCTGAAGGGGTCGCTAAAAGGGTTGCAGTTGTCCATTTGCGGCATCTGTTGCTGCTGCGAGTATTGAGGAAGGTATTGTGGTTGCCCGTGAGGAATCATCATCATATTGTGTTGTGGGAACTGTTGTTGATTCTGGTACATTGTCATTTGGTATTGTTGTTGCTGCTGATTTTGAAACATCATTTGTTGTTGCTGTTGCTGCTGCATCATGGCAAACTGGACATTTGATGGCGGAGCTATGTTGCTGGACACTGCAAATGGATCTGGTTGTGCGTATGATGGATACTGCATTGACATGTCGTAGCTGTATCCGGCACTTTGGAGTTGCAGATGTTTCCTGGTCTGGTCATCTTCGTATAGACTGTCTAGTAAGAGTTTGTCAAATCCTCCCGCCTATAAAATTAAAGAATCAGAATAAGTATTTTCATTGTGAAAAACCAATGTGCCGCACCTTCATGTAGTTTCCCTGTCAAGACAAACTATGCAAAACATTATAGGTGAAGAGAACAAACCAGTTTTCTCTCAACCGTCTGACTACTGTTGTTGGTAGGAGTAGTAACAAGCGCTAATTCCCACCCGGAAGAACTAGCTCCAAAATCATTCAGACCTTGATTGGCTGAAAGTTGATCATTTCCTATGTTTTCATATTTCATTAGAAAGGAAGAAAAAAAAAAACTCAAATATAATCGGTTAACAAGAAATTCTAAAAAATCACGTTCTAAGAAATCTATAATGAAACAGATTTTAGTAACTCACCAGGTTGAACTATGGCTAAGGCTAATGCATTGGCTTGCTCCAACTCGAGAGCTTTCGGATTTGTTTCATTCAGACCCTGTAAAAAGATTGATGAGTATGCACAAGTTAAATTATGCCCAAGGTTCCAGTTACAACACAATTTTAGGAGGATAAATAAAGAGAACTACCAGCAAATCCCCAACATCAACCGTAGAAATAAGTGGGCCAGGTTCTGTCTCTTCCTTAACCTGCGGCTCCTCAGGCGTATCTTCACTTGACACTCTCAATCTTCATTTTCAGCTCTTCCAGGTTTAGGCGATTCATGTTTCTGATTCAGGTTCTTCTGGATTCCGTGGTGTTTCAGGCTTCTCTTCATATTCCTATTTTTGAAAACACATGAATCAGAGCTTATTTATCAATTATGTTTTCCTCATTTTTTAAGATATGTCAGTTTCTATACTCTGATGTTTGATAGTAAAATTCTAATTTATGTGTGTAATAAATGATTCTTTACCAAGGAATGAAAATAAAGAAAGTGATGTTGCTCATTTTTTCTTACCAGTTTTTTGTTTGACACAGAACCACTTTGTGGAGCTTCCTTGATATACTCCTCCATTGTTGCAAGGAAAGAAGGAGGTGGCTAGCGCATAAAACAAAAGAAAACCCTTGTTCAAAACATCAAGATTAAGGCCCAAATAAAATTTGGATTTAGTTGAATTGTACAAAATTACTTGTCTCAAAGTTGGAAACTGGAAGTTCCTGGAAAGATCCAAAGCTTTGCAAAATTCATAAAAATTTGCCAAATTCTCAGCCTGTGAAAACAGAACGAAGCAGATAATATTGTGATATGCTTAAAAGCTTACTAGCATAAAAATTTAACTATACATCTTTCTAAAGTATGATTTAAGATGCCCATTGAACCTGTTGCCCAGCTCTCTTATAAATATTTAGAGCTTTGACTGCATCGTGCCGGGGCATTTCGAAAAACTGGAAAATAGGAATTCAGTAAACATCAGTTACATATATGTTGCTTTTGTTACTAATTATACATATCGAGAAAAGGGAAATAAGCTACATGACATGTGAGCGTACCATATCCACTAAATTGATGATCCCATCGTTGATGCCACAATATATTTTAAAGCTCTCTTTCAAGACCTAAAATGTGTATATGTCATATCAGCGAATAGGCAGCATGACTAGAAAGTTATACCGTTAAAGAATATTTGAGGGACTAAAGAACAGTTGTGGTACAGTTGAATGAACAAAACCAATTATGAATTTTTGTAGCATATGAATGTTCAGTTACAAATACCAGAGCTAAAGCATATTGTATAAGGTAGTTGTAGCAAGCTGCTCCCTCTGGCTGCAAAATAAAGAAAAAAATCGTCCAAAATGAAATATGGTGAGAAAAGGGAGGAGGCACATAAAATTCTTTGCAATCTGAGTTTGCATAAACAGAGAGTGAATGTGTAATAACCTGGCAGCCAATAAGACGATATAAAAGTTGTTGAAGGGCTGGTAACTGCTCTAATAGCTCTTCACGACTCAACAGTCTTGTTCTGCTGTGTGCCTGTATTTCAAACATGTTAGGAATTAGCATGCTTCTTTGTCTAAACTGCATAAGCACCCATGATGAAGTTAAGGGAATGTTACATACATATACCTTAGTAGCCCCTGGTGTTATTTTGGTCAACCGTTCAGACTCAATGTCATATTTCAAGGTCCTAAAACATTCGAGTCGCTCCTCCAGAAACAAAGCATACGTCCGAACCCATGCCGAGCAATCCCAGGCTGCCCAATAAAGTATTAGTGTGTTACATATTTTCAAACAGGGGTCCTAATAGCATTGACAAACTATACTCTAGTGTGAACTGAGCAGAGTAATGCTTATAATGCAAATATTTACCAAGAGGAGTCGAGTCATCTTTGAAATTGGATATTTGGAGAATGTGCCCTGGCAGAAAAGTTCACCAGTTCCTCTCTAAAGCTTGGGTCACCCTCCCTTAAAGTTCTATGAATTACTATCAAGGTCTTCAGAGCAACCTGTTTATTAACACATACTAGAAATTTTGGAATCGAAGCATTCTCAGTTAAGCCAAACCAGAATTTAACTACCACCATCTCAAAATTGAGCATGTTAAACCTAAAACAAATTAAAGTCGAATAATTCAAAAATGTGGTTACATTACCACCCAATTGCGTGTCTTGGACAGTCTCCGAGCAAGTGCATGTATACAATATGCCACATCTGCCCGAGGTTGCACAACCGATGTAGCAGAGAATATCTCTACACAACAATCCTAAATTAGATCAATATATCTTTTCAACACAAAAATAATAATAAATCATAAGATTTCTGAAGTAGCACATATTTCAGCAAAGCCATTTAATAAATCAAATCACATTCCATATTCTTCCGCAAACATAATATTTCTCAGAAATACAAATCAAATCACATTTCATCATTTTCCGCAAATCAAATCAAAAGTAATCTCACTTCTAACATGACGCTCCTTAGGCGGTGCTTCCACATGATTCGTCGCTTTCACCACCGCAATATCCAAATCCTACAAACATAAAAAATCACTTCAAAATCTACAAAAACAAAAAATCAACAAAAATGTCAATCGAGTGATGGTAAGAAACAACAAACCTTATATTCACTGTTGACCTTTGCGAGTCCGACCTTGGTGGAATCCTTAAGTGCACCATAAGCCTTCCTAAAGCTCTCAAACGTTCCCATTTTTCTTCCTGCGTTCCCTTCACATTTGAATCGCTTACCGTAACAATCCGAAGAAGCTGCGGATCAGAGAATTTCATGTTTCCCTCTTTTCACGCTTTATTCATAAACTCCCACTGTCACTTTTTAAAACCTTAAGGGCCCAATCCCAATTACTCATCCTCTCTTTCAGGGACCATTTTGTAATTAATTGATTGATTGATTCGGGGTCGATGTGTAATAAGTAAGAAATGGTTGTGTAGAAAAGGAGCGATTAGGGTTGAGAATTGGGAGAAATGGCGATGAGGGGATTCTACGAAGGGATTAAGAGCATGAAGGTGAGAGAACTGCCGGCGTATTTGAAGGAGAAATTCACGATTGGTTATGTGAAATCGTCGATCGAGAGAGGATTGGATAATTATCACGCAAAGTACATCCAGACTAGCTCGGTTGATCCATTGCTTCATGTTTGTTTTGGCGGGATGGCTTTGTCGTATTTGATTGCGCTTCCAGAGGAACGTCGTCATTTGGAGCACGCTAAGCAGCATGGTGCTCATTGATCCGCTTAGGCGATGGTATGGATTTTTAGATCTGGCGTTTCTTAACTGATAATGCTTTTGTTTTATTCACAAGAATTTAATTTTGGCATTTGTCTATCTGTTTAGATTGAGTTATCGATGAGAATAATGTTTGTCGGATATTAAGGTCGATTGTTTAAGTAGTAGTTTCTGGATTTTATTTGTAGAAGCAGACTTGCAGCGACTATATGACTATATGGAAGGTATTGTGTTTGCTAAGAAAAAGAGATTTATACTAGAGTGAGAGTGACTAATAGATCAGTGTGCTTGAGTTGCACGTATATTTTCAATTTAGCAATTACTGGAAAGTTTGACTATCAGACTATGTTGGGCATTTACAACTTAATTGGTGTACTATAAGTTGGTTTGGAGTTTTTGGTTGAGTGAAGAACTTGTTTTGCTCATTAACTCTACTTGTGCATTTTGCAGGATCGATGAGTACGTTGGAAACGATTTGTCTGCTTCAAATCTGCCTCAAGTTTGCCCTTTTTTTAACTCAAGAACATGAAATGTTCATCCTGATGCTGTTCAGCAACAGTTTTCTAATAAATTTCAAATTCCATACATTATTCACTTTCCTTTGTTTACTATGATTTCCAAGTGTTACTTAGCTGCCCACTCGAGATTTCAGTAACTTTTATGATTCTTGTGCCTCTCAACTCTACTCAGTTAAATTGAATATCAGATTTCAAGACAATATAAAATATAAACTTTGAAAAGAGGGTTCTTCTGATATAAATCCGAGGTAAATAGAGAGACCCAGGTAATACAAAAGAGTCTAAATGTCTGCCAAATTGTGTTACTGATTAGTTAGGGGTACACAGCTCAACACATGGTTTTTTATCATACCGATAAGGACATAATTTGGCGAGCAAGGGCAGGATCTTGTTGTAGCAATTCCCTGAGATTTGCCTCTACCTCCTTTAGCTACTTCTCTAAGTACTCTTTTGAGGTCTGCCAGTAGCCAAAGAAGAATTACATAAGAAAAAAGACCATAGTTATACACGATAGATTAAAAATTAATGCTAGGAATGGTTCACCACTGAAAGTATTTTTGATAAGCTAAATAAATCCAACTGCAGTGTGGGATAACATTGTATACGTAGTAGATGAAGGGTATCATTGATACCGTCCGTACCTGCAGTGATGCAATCGCAGCTTCACTATCTTTGAACTTGTGTTCTTGTTCGCTAATAAGAACTGATGGGGGCTCTAAGACAAACCTGTGCATCATTTTAAATTGAATACAACAAGGATTCAAGAAGTATTTCAAAGTAAAATCTATGATGAGGTGGCTTTAGATACCTACTGACTTGTAAGTGTTTGTATCATCGGACAAGTGTTTGAGTTCATCTAGACTTAAGAAAGCCCGCTTCCTTTCCCCTTCCTTGAGTTTACCAGTGATCTCAATCATACGACCTTGGAATTTGGATCTCCAGAAACGCCTGTTATTATAGATTCAAACATCAAAAAGAGAAGACAGCCTATTTAGTTAGTATAAATGAGTAATTTGAACTCACTGTTCTGTTCGCTTCATCCGCCATTGTAACGAGCCAGTGAGCTCTAAACCCTAAAACGTCTATCCAATCTGTAGATCTACGGGACGGAATGATACGCGTGGAGTCGGGTCGGGTTTACATAATCTGAGTAGTGAATTTCGGGTCGGCTTGTTATTATTTCAATGTGTCAAAAACAAAAAATTATATAACTGAAGAGACAGTAGAGAATACATGAAATCATCTTCCCCCAAACACTGTTTTGAAAACCCAATGAGTCTCTCGTCTGAATCAGCAATAACAGCATTCATCCAAGTTACTTGCCTCCTCCTATATCAATACTATAACCACACCAGCTCCAACCCCTTAAAATAAAAATGAACATCAAATCTGAAACTACAAAGAAGAAGAAGAAAGCACACCAACTATACATTACATAAACATTCAACAACCACTCTGGACACTTAAAAAGATTGTGCCCCCCTGCTCCATTTATGGATAATGTCGACAAACTGCATGCCATTTCAGCTTTGCAACAAGGACTTTAGTTCTAAACTGGAATCACATTGTCCGTCTTTGAAGAATCTTCAAACCTCAGAACAATGCCCTCTAAGCTGGCCGGAATGATACCCTTGGACCACTGGCACCCAGTGTTGAATGGCTCTGGTGGAGGAACAATCATCAACACATTTTCGTTTCTTTGAACAACTCCCATCACGCTTACAGTGCTTCCTTCTTTGATGTACCTACCCATCAAACACATTAACAGAATGCGATTAGATAAGTGAAATTTCTCCCTTCCAGAACTTCCTCGTGATAAAACCTTAGTCACTAACCTCGCCTATGACAAGAATCATCAATATGATTCTACCTAGTCCATGAAAAAATGAGAAATTATCTATGCTTACCCTTCTTTAAGTCGCATTACTCTATCGTCACTGGATAAATTCCTCTCCGCCAGCCACCTTACAAATTGTTGAGACATATCTCTATTAGTCTGGTTTATATCAACAACTACAGATTCATCAACATAAGGAGTCACTCGAGCCCCATATCCCGTCTTCACCAATGCTCTCAACCCAGTATGAAAATCAGATATGTAAAAGTCGACTACATGTCTCTGCAAATACCAGTTAGTCATAAGATTAGAATCCTATGGTAAGCACCATAGCAGGCATATTTGCAAGACCATCTATCAATAGAACTATAATGAAAAGATATTTTCTACACATAATCCAATTAGTAGAGTTGGCCAGCTTCCTAAATATAACTTCTGATACAGTCAAGAAACTAAATCATAATCCAATTATCGACAGAACATTCATAGGATGTGAGTGCACAAATTGTGGCTTAGCATATTTCATCCCGACCTAAAAATGGAAAATCAAGAATGCTCTACATAACAATTCTTTGTTATTCCTCAATGATAATGCTAAAACATGGGTTTCAGAAGCTTCGTACCTCACTTGACCGCAGACCCCATGTTAAGCGGCGATGAGTAGGATTGGCTGCTTTCGAGTTCCATCCTCTGTATTCATATAAACTGGTAGATGTATACACACATCGCTGGACCTTTCCAAATGAGGACTCCAAGGGAACATTACCACAAGTCACTACCTGTCATATTGCAGCATTAACATTAATGCTAAAACATAAAACAATGGAAAAATCAAATTAGTCAACTATATTATTAAACTACATCGAACAGCAACTATGAGATGAGTCAAACATACAGTTGGAAAAGATGCGGCCAAATAAATGGAAAAGTGGAATCATGAGCGTAGACAGATAACGGACGAATACGGTATCTCGAATCAAGATCTTTACCAAAAATCACATAATCAAAATCCAAGACTAAAATAATAATGTAGATCTTAGATATATCTTGAGTAATATGACTACATATACCGGTATGATAATGATCATCAGCTTCACCCAAATACAAACTACCGAACAATTAACTAATATCCAATTTTATTCCAAGTTAAAGGCAGACACATAACGGCTTTCCTACTTTAGAATCATATTGATACTACTACAATATCTTATGCGGTCTTCTATGAAAGTGATCAATATTTTTCGAAACTTACCCCAGAGATTTTGACGAATTGACCATCCTTAGCAGTTCTGAGCTGGGTGTCTGGATGCTGGGTGATAAAACTAGTGATTGCTCTTCTGCCCCAATAGTTGTTCCAGAAGAACAAGGCAACAACAACACAGAAGAGGACAGCAACAACAATAAGAAGAATGGGTTGTGAACTGCACCAAGGATAAATCCACCAGCAATGAATCCCATCAAAAACAATAGAATCACCAACCAAAGTACCAGCTTTGGAAAGTTCTTATGGAAAGCATAGTCCTCCTCCTTGCTTAAATTAGTCACAGCCTGGTTGTTAACAATTGAAACGCTGTGCAACTGTGCACACCCGTACCCTGTGGAGTCTAACTGACCAGATTTCTTTCTAGGAGCTCCTGATGCATTTAGAGGGCCAGACGTAATGGGTCCTGAAGTGATCAGGCCAGTTGCAGGTAGAACTGGAGCTAGCTGACCAGAATTTTGACGTGATACACCAGCCTGAGGTCCAGATGATTTTTTCAGTGGCTCCCCATGCTTATTAAGTTCCAGAACTGGTTTTCTTCATTGATACTGAACCTGGAATTCCAGAGGAAGCAGAACCTGGACGACTAGTCCCTCCAGTCATTAGAGGGCCAGAGTGGGCAGCTGCACCACCAAAGATCCAGGTCTTGAAGGTGCATTGTTAATAGGCCCACTCTTCCTAGACCTACTAGCTTCTGCATGCAACTCGAACATCTTTCCAAGTTCACCAGACTTTTTAATATCACCACCAGTATAAGGCATTGCAGATACAGCTGTTGTGGGGGCCCTTTCTTTTGGTTGCTCAGGACGCCCTGATACGTAAAGCCCATTGCTAAGCTTATGAGATGGAAACCGAGAACCCATCTCTCTGACTGAGAGAACAACACAGGAGAAAGAACTTAAGCTGAGAAGATGGAGTATAAGCGATCAGTCTCGACCTTCCTAAATTATGAAAGCAGGAAAACACCAAGCTAAGTCATCACGAGATATCACAAACAGACCCTACTGAAATCTGGGAGATCACAGCTATTGTTACTATAAAGTCCTTTCTGCAGTTGACAATTGACAAAAAGTTGTGATTAGATAATAAGCTCCTGGAAAACATTTAAGTTCCTTATCGATTAAATGAATTTATAAATGAAACAACCTTATCTATGATTAGGCCATGGGCATAAACAATAAGGACTTAGACATAAGATTTACTAGCATGCTGAAGCTTAAAATTATTGTGCATAGCAATATAAACTAGAAAGTGAGTCAAAACCAATGTTACAGTCACTGAAATCTAGCTTGCCGAAAGCTGACGTAGCAAATAAGATGACAAAATGAAAAAACAAGTGTCAGCTTCGGCCGATTTTTAAACTGGCTACCCCCATCCTACTAACACCTAAATTTGATAGCATAAAATTTATTCTGTCTTTTCTAATACTGTAGATTTTAACGAAAGCAAGTCAATTTGGACTAGATCCGAAGTCCAATAACTCTAAGTAAAAATTAATATCAGATCACAAAAACGAACGGCATATAAAACGATAACTGAATATCAAGCCAGTAACCGAATTACACAGATCAAAATATCCAACAAGCAATGTCATCCAACACATAAAATTATTTAGACATACGCACAGACAACACGTGAATGCTATGCCAATCAGCACAGAAAATATTCAACCAATAAACCCTTACTACTGATCACAAACACTGCATAGACTGACAGTCCACCATTAACCACAAAACACACGCGCCACACATCACTAAACCCAAAAAACCAAACAAATGCATTTTAAAACCACGGCGGCTTCAAACTCATATCAAATATTCCAATCCAAAGAAACCACACAGACGCAGACAATCGCTGCTACCAATTCCACGGATCCGGATCTCAGGCTCCGGATCCGAATCAAAAAACCACACATCAGAATCCACCAAACCCCCGGTCTCAGTTATACAACTCTACGAATTGCATTTCGGATGACAGATCAGAACCCTAGCCACACCATATGCAACCAAATTCCTACATACAAAAACAACAAAACGACGACGTAGCAAGCGAATGGTACCTGCTAAGCAACGAGATCGACTAGAGGAGTGTCATCGACGGCATTTCGGAGGAGACGATGAGAGAAGGCGTAAAATCGCTAATGCGGAAAATGTTTTCTTCACGAAAATAATAAAATAAATGATTAAATAAATGAAAAGCAGAAACGGAGAGCCTCACCGCACCGGATTATTTCTACTTGTGAATCCTTTCTTCTCACTCTTTTCCAGTTGGATTCTATACGATTCATCGGTGTTGTTAATGTGTGACCAAAATACCCTTACAAACTTCAACTTGTACAAATTAATTATTGTGTAAAAATCTTGGGAATAATTTACAGCCAATTGATAGATAGGTTCATGTGACTCATAAAGTTTCTGTTAGTTTCAAAAACAAATTATAATTGTTGATTTTGATCACCCCTAGGAGTTTAATTGTATTGGATAGTATTTCTATCCTTAGAATTTCTATCTTTTCTCCATAAGAAATCGAATTCGAGTTGATTTTACTGGTTGACACTTATAACACATGTTCTTACCAACAAAACTTTTACTGATAGGTAAATGTGATGTCTATTTTGATGATGCTTCAATATTGATGTTTTTGAGCAAAGTCCCAATTTCCAATGTTTCTATAGGGGTGAGCAAAATTCGGTAATTTCCGATTTACCGAGCCGATTTTTTTCTTCCGACAATTTTCGGGAAAATCGGGAAAATCGGTAAATTTTTCGGGAAAAAAAGTCGGGAAACGGAAGAGATTTTGAAATCGGGAAATTTCCCGATTTCCCGATTTACCGAAAAAGAATAAATTAATTATTATAAATATTTAAATATTACACTATTTTTATGATTAAATTAGTCTAAATATTTGTATTTTTATTTTTGAGAGTATATTTTGGATAATCAATTTATTTGACATAATTTTAAGAAATATTCAAATATGATTAAAACTTTTCGGGAAAATCGGTAAAATCGGTAAATTTACCGATTTTACCGATTTTCCGAGTTACCGAATTTTCGGTAAATTGATATATATCGGGTCGGGAAACTGAATTAAAATTTAGGCTCGGGAAAATTTTTTCGGGAAATTTTCGGGTCGGAATTTCGGGAAATTCCCAAATACTCACCCCTATGTTTCTACTATTCATTTAAACTTCAATAGTAATTAAAGGAAATGGGGGACTGTTTTTATTATTCATCTTGTTTGTTTTTTATATTATTGTTTTTTTATAAGTATATTATTTTTTCTTGGGACACTTGTGTGGTGACTTTCTTTTCATCAATAGTGTTGTGACAAATTTCAAACAAAGGTAAGATGTAACATTAAACGAACTAAAAGCGCAGTGGGGTTAGTAATTTGATGCAATAATTTGATCATCACATGTTGCACTTCTTTACACGATTCCGACAATCTAGACTCGTGTGTTGATAAATAATTATTATAATAGAGAAAAGTTCAAGGACGTGATTTCAATCGTAATTTATGATAATTCAACTAATGAAATTTAAAATAAAAACCTTCACTAACCGTCATGTGTTTTTTGCAAATCCAACCATCAAATTTCTTAAAAATCAACTTTAATCTCAACTGTCAGATTATCATAGTCAACGATTGAGATTAAGTCATTTCATCTCACATAGATTATGCATTTATCCTCGTCAAAACATAGATTTTTAAATTATGATATTTTTAAAACTATGTATAAACTGATAACACTATATGATTACATGAAACATCCCACATCGAACATGATGAGAATGAAAGTTAGCTAGATAGGCTAGTCTTTTGAGTCATATGTCACCTAAGTACCATGTTTTTAAAGATAAATGTCCTAGTTATCGAGCTAACTTTTGTTGTGCCAATTCGGCAATAGGAAGGTTATCGAAGCTATTAGAGGACGAGCCCGGAGTTTTTCCAAGAAGAAGAGCGTTACTGAAACAAATCCTAAAGCGAGTCCTTATTCTCTTCTTCATTCTGCTTCCATGGTAGAAGAATGACCGATGACGACCCACCGAAGGCCACGACCTCATCTGACTAAATAATGTCTTATTCTCCTCTCCATGAATTGGCGAATGACTTTGAATAGTGGGGGGTCTCCATTCACTTGGAAGATAAAGCTCCAACTTCAACAATGATGGGAGAGGTGCATTCAGCTGCACTTAGGCGCCGACGTTGATGTGCCTTAGGGTTTCAGCTCGGATGGAATTCATGTAGTAGGGTAAGAGTTCAAGATCTTTGAGGAGAGTACGTTGTATTTTGAATCGTGTACGATTCCTTCTTCTTCTCCCTTCTTATATAGGACATGATTCCTTCCCTTTCCAAATTTTATTTTCTCGAGAATCCCAACTGTTTCTAAAATATGATAATTAATTTGAAAATCGAAGGATTTTCAGTTGGCAAAATCTTTTCATCGGATAATCATCATTACTCATCAATAATGTCGGACCTATCATTTACTCGTTTTGCATTGGCCGAGAGGCATCAGAACACATTTGATGCGTTTCCCGCCTAATATCCTGTGAAAATTTTGCGGATTTCAACCAATTTAGACAATTTCCATGATTTTTCAAGGTTTGATGTGATGCAGACAGGTACCCAAATGGGTTCAGACATGCATCACACAAAAAAGAGCCATAACATCATAAAAGGGTTCATAAGAATATTAAGACTATGAGCGTGCTAGGAATGGTTGTGAACTCTTTCCATCATTTGGGCTTATAATAAGGGTTCAACATATAAGGAAAGGTTTGAAAAGAAAATACTTAACATGCCTTCTGAAATAAGTGTAGAATGTGAACGAAAACAATTCCCTTGCATGCTACACAACTTAAGGCATGCGGAAGTTAGAAACTTTTTATGACCGCTTCATGCTGACGTCAGCAGCGCTACCCGTGGAAGGGCCCTTCCCTTGCGCAAATTTTGTGTATTTCATGAATGATTCCTTTCTTTTATTCCTAAGCAATTGCTTTTATCTATTTTCCTGCATGCTTATATGAGAGTGTTAATTAAATGTTTATTCGATCAAAACCATAAAATACAACTTGTGGAAACAAATATCCCCAGCACATAAATGTATCGTGTTTCTCTTGTTCTCAAATGTTGTATTAATATAGAAAGTACAGGATGAATCGTGCCCAATTTGGATAACGAAGTTTTTCCACAATAATTAAGTATGGATTTTGTTTCTTAAACCCTAAAATACGAGTTTATTATTTTCAGGTAATTAAACGAAATGAATAAACTAAAATGATATTTGAAATAAAAAGTAGCTAAATATCTATCCTATGGGAAAAGATCAAGGAGGATGAGTGTCTTTTCATGAGACAGAAAGATACAATCTCAATCGTTGATTATTGATAATCTAACGGATGAGATTTCAACTAAAAACGATCGTCAAATCCAACCGCCCGTGTATTTTTGAATCCAACCTCCCATTTTTTTATTAAAAATCAACTAAATCTCAACTGTTAGATTAATCAAATCGACGGATAAGATTAATTCTTCTCGTCTCACAAATATATAATGTCTCTCCTTATCTTTACCCTATATCCTATATCTTAAGCAGAAATCAGTGTGTTGATGGTTTCCTTTTGAAGTCACAATTCACATTCCTAAAATACCCTTACATTAAAAAAATAATTACATGAATACATTTTTTAGAATTTTTATAGAACTTTTTTTTTGATTCAAGTGGGTACATTTCATTTAATCATGAAAAGAGTACAAATTTTGACATGATTACATGATGAAATGTACATGATGGTACAAAGCATGAGATGACACTACATCTTCGGTCTTCTCTAAAATCAACGGTTGAAAGCTCAGGCCGATAACGGCACCATTACCATCAAATACCACTGGAGTCTAGTACTTCAACTAGAGTAGAACCTTTAAACGGCTAGGTTCAAAGCCTTATTCTGAGGATGACAGCACAACAAGCAACTGACAACATCCAAATAAACTTAAATCCAAAGTCATACACATCAAACAAACACTTTATTTATGAACAAAGCAAGACCGATCTTGAACAATCACACCATGTGCATGCAACCACGGAGGGTTGAGGAGTCCAACGGTGTCAAGAACGGCCGCATGCACACAACCTTGGCGACGGAGACGGCGGCAGCAAAGCAAACAAAGTAGGCGAAATTGACCCGAAAAAAGGAGCTCCTAGGGGTGGAAGAAGAGGGATACATCATCCCGTAAGAGAGACGATCCTCCTCTCCACCCCGGAGCGGAGATTGAAGAAGAAAACAAAAGATGACACGGTTTAGAGAGAAGTCGGAGCGGAGTTTGCTAATCTTGAATTTTTATAGAACTTAACCCCATTATCTAATACTTTTTTGGGATCAAAAGTGAAACATAAATGATGATACAAAGTCTAAGACACTTCAAACAGTGAGTATCACAATAAAACATTGAACAAACAGGCCACTAGCGGCACTTTCACCATCGACTCCCACTAATCTGATACCCAGACATCAAAGCGACCTTTGTTAGTTATCAAATTTTATTATACAACATAAAATATGCTGGGAAGAAACCCTACACAGGACAACAAGCATCCATTAGGAATGATTATACATATTGACAAACAAAACTATGTTGATTATTTATACACATGACACAGAAGGATCTCCGAAGCGAATCCGTCACATGCATTGGGGGAGCCAGCAAAATTTTCCAATGGGATCAATAAATTTAAATACAATTAATTATAATTAATTTAAAAACTAACTTGAAAGCAGAAGGGTAAAAACTATCCGCAACTTAAAATTAAATATTAAATAGGGTCGAACTTTAAATATAGAAGAGTTCATTTGTCTTTATCGGATTTTATGAGGTCAAACTGTACAAACCAATGGGTTCATTAATTTAATTAATATACAATTATCAGCAATTATTTTATTTTATGGGGCAAATGAAGGGTTTTTGCCGAAAATCACCCGTCTAATAGGTTGATTTTAACAAAATCACCCCTCCAACTTTAAAAAAAAACCACCCATGAATTCAAATTTTACTTAGTGCAGCCAACCGGTCACTGTTCCGTTAACTATTCCGATAAATTTAACTGTTGACTTAGTTGACCCTCATTAATTCATAATTATATAGATAAATAATCCCTAATTAACATTTAAATTAAATTTAACCCTTAATTTAATTAACCACTATACAAAATTAATCAAAACCATAATTATATAGTTTAGTAGTCTTAATTAATAATTCAATTGGACCTTAAAATTAAATTAACCCATAAACTAAATTAATTTTTAAACTAAATTAACCTTTAAATTGAATTTAATCCTAAAATAAAATAACCCCAAATCATAATTATATAGTTAAATAATCCTAATTAATTATTCAATTGATCCTTAAAATTCAATTAAACCTTGAACTAGAAAACGCATTAGTTAAACTAACCCAAACCATAATTATAGCAAAATAATCCTAATCAATTATTTAATTATCTCTTAAAATAAAATTATCCTCGAACAAAAGTAATATCTAAACTAAAATAACCCAAACCATAATTATAAAATTAAATAATCCAAATTTTGAACACCTCCTACTTTAATATGGGGGATGTCAAAACATCCCAAAGCCCGCAAAAGCTTGGTAACCCGGCCCGATCAAAGTCCCGCCCGGTCCGCATGTTGACCCGACGAATACCCAAATCTGATACCTTAAGCCCAGGCTAAGACGTGTCATTTG
The DNA here is from genome assembly GCA_006409495.1 of Sedum album. Taxonomy (NCBI): domain Eukaryota; kingdom Viridiplantae; phylum Streptophyta; class Magnoliopsida; order Saxifragales; family Crassulaceae; genus Sedum; species Sedum album. The sequence goes on from QZGG01000958.1 coordinate 34,979, forward strand.
AAGCCTGCACGGTCCGAAAGCAGTACACGTCTAAAACATTGTCATATAAACAATACAATTTGTAAATATTATTTTCGAATTTGTATCATTTAAAATGCAAAACCTATTAATTTTTACTATGTCAACATCTAATGTAATAAATTCAAACATAGATGAAAATACGAATTTAAAAATTAAAATCGATTTTTTTACGGACACCCCTACTTTTATCCCTTAAGTTTTTTTGGAGTAAGACATGTCTGAACAAAAGTACAAAACGAGTGTCTTAACAAAACCAGTGACTTTCATATTCGTCATAGCGATTGTTAAATTAAAGTAAGCAACTTAAAAATGAATGTATGTGATCATCAAGTGGATAATAATTTCACCAAGTTGATCATTTTGCACTCAACCAAATAAATATCAACAAATGCCAAGGTGTGTCTACTACAGTCTTGTATGCTAGGAGCGTCAATTTGAAGCATTTAGGCTATAGTAGTCTAAGATATAGTAAAGAACTGGGGCTTTTTGACACCGCTCACAACCATCTAATAATTCATTTTCAATTTAAAAATTATATTTATTCTAATATGTCAGATTAATAGAAATTTATATTATAAAATTTGTTTCCATCTGACACAATTAAATTGTATCTTGATCCTAAACTGATATCAAAATTTGTATTAACCATGATTCAGGCTTTTTGAATTCTTTATTAATAAAATTGTTGGCATCGTCCAGTTTAAAAAGATTTGTAGAGAGGAGTTGAATGACACTTTCAAGATTAGAAAACTTTAATATGCATTTATCAAATAAAAATGTTCCATGATTGATTATATATATTCTGGTTGAGTAGTTATTTTCATCATGATGGGTGAAAATGAAGATGTTGTGCATCAACTTGTACACAATCATTCATATCATTGAGTAGTCTATTCACATTCTACTTTGTTGGAATGTCTCTATATTTGTTAGATTGCGTTTGTCACTTTTCGTAACATTTACATCTGATATCAACATTCAAGAGAGTACCAAACTATGCAAGTTTAAAAAGTACAAAATATATTGAGAATAAAAGTTCAACTTTATGATCAGCCAAAAATATAAGTTGTTGTCAACTGTTTATTTGTCTAGTTTAAACAATAAAAATGTCTAATGTGTTATAAAACGAAGAAAATGAATTAAACTTAATATGAAAGTGAAGACATAAAGTAGAGAAGGTGTGTAAATTTCATTCATCTATTCACACTTACAAATTAGAAGACCATTGTTTACAGGTCTAGTAGAGACAATTTAACGAGTAAATTAGATAAATTTAGATTAATATAAGAAGGGAAGGGATCAGGTATAAAGTGACAGTTTTCATATAAAATGCAAAATCATCATAACCTTCGATTGATTTCAATCGGACGGTTTAAAATACGCAATCTAATTATTACCAAAATAGAATAAAAAGGCAGATCTGTAAAATATTGTAGCGTATAGTTCTAGAACCATATAATTCAAATATTTGGACCATATCAGAATTGGCGATCCTATTTGAATCTGCTCGTCGATATGGTTCAAGTATTTGTATTGGATGGTTCTAGAACCATAGTTAGCAAATTGATGGACCATACTGGATAATGAAAATGATAATATGGTTTTGGTAATATGGTTCATGAACCAGTTTGTGATAATTTATGAACCATACCAACATTTTGCATATTATATCAAACCATTCAATGATCGTCAACTAGGGATGTGCATGGGTCGGGTATGGACGGGTTTGGCAAACAGTTTTTGTAACAAACATATAATTATAACCATATTGTACATGATAACCATATAATTATAATGAAATGGTGTTGTAACAAACAGTTTGTGTTTCTTCAAAACTAGAACATGGCACATTTAGTGTTGTACATGATAATGATATAATTACATTTATAACACAAATGCAGCCAAATGATAATTATCACTTGTCTTGCACGCTCGGTAGGTTGAAAAGAGGTCGGTACGCTCGGTACCATCGGTTTCGTACCGAGCACACCGAGACATCGTGAAAATGCTGAACATTCTGACCAAAAATCAGCTAGGTACACTAGGTAGGGTGCCGAGCATACCGAGCATACCGAGATAATGTGTTGAACCTCGACTTTCTGACCAAATTCAGCTCGGTACACTAGGTAGAGTACCGAGCATACCGAGGTGCGAGGTGACTTCTGTTTTGTCTTCAAACACATTTTCGGCAAACCCAAGATACGACACATAAACAATGAATCTATATCATTTAAACTGCAATGAAACATCAACCAACAAACATATTTCAAACAAGAAACAAATCATAACATTACCTCAAAAGTCAAACTAGTCGAAAGGCTCTTGGATACACAGATTCAACCTTTAAGCCTGCAAAAGCTCTCCAAAATTCTAGAAGATCCCCAAAACCATTATGATAGTCTCTTCCATTCTACAAATACAAATTACCATCATCAAATTCCAACATCAAACACACAAACACAAAACCGGATCCAGACAAAGTTAATGTACCAAACAAAATAGTTCCTTTTTTCCAGCTTTATTAAATAACCATTGATGGACTCGATGCAAGTGTTTGTTTAACGAACTTGTACCATCTTTTTTAGAATCACACTGATATTGAGATCTGCAGTTATTACATTTCACAAATTGTTTACCTCTAGGCCCTGTTATTGGAAGCTTGCGAAAGTGATCCCAAACCATAGACCTTTTACCATTACTCCCTTCAGTTTCATCTTCACTTCGTTCAGATACATCTTCTTCACAATTAATTGTCTCAACAGTCTGTTTACCCGAATCAATCACCATTGTCGAAGGAAGGTCATCCATTTGAAACTAAATTTACCATTCCAATCAAGACTCGAGTAAATGAAAACACATATTTACTTACGGTTAATGAAATGTTTTACCTTTAACCTCACTGCAGAATTTCGTCTCCTTCGAAGCTCTCGGCTGCCGCAATTGTGAACTTGTGATAGTAAAAAGATGAAAGTTAATTTAGGTTTTTTTTAATTTTATGATTCTATTAATATGTAGCGTCGCGGAAGTTGAGTAGTTTTAGTTTGAAGAAGGTTGAGTTCGAACCCTACTATGGTAATTAATTTTATTTAATCATCGGGTCATCGGTTCGGGTTAGGTAACCCGATGGCTAACCCGAACCCGTCCACAATTTTACTGTTCATCGGGTCAACCCGACCCAAATAACTCGGTTCTCGTCGGGTTAGCGGGTCGGTTCGGGTTATGCCCACCCCTATCGCCAACCACTGTTGGATTATGAATCAGAAACTCAGTATTTTTTGCATTGCTTGTTCAACAAAACATCAATTAAGAGTAATAGTATCAAATGATCCTAAAATACACGAATTTTTTCCGTATGCAACGTAAGACATCAATGTCAGTCTTCTATTCTAATCGATTTTCAACTCATCGTGGCTCTAAGTCAGTATTCGCACAATGTATAAGTTCCTTAGCTTATCTACCACTCTTTTTTTAAACCTGCAAAAAAGCATTCAACATGGTATTATATGTTCCAGCCAAATACAAAATAGTCTGCGAGTATGGTTCAATAAATTGATAAACATGGTTCATGAACCATAATCCACAATTATTTGGACCATACTAATCGAGTATGGTTCAACAAATTGTTAAGCATGGTTCATGAACCATGTATATATTTTTTGAACCTTACAGTATATTCATGTTTAACAAACTGTATCAACCGGATCGCTGCTGATGTTTTATAATTAAAAGTCGATTCACAATGTCAGACATCTAATGTCGCACAAAAGAAACCCTAACTAAACCGCAACAGTTTAAATGAAACCCTAGTATAATAGACATACGAAACCCTAACATAACTTACAAGTCAAGCGGAGACATGTGCATGACGGATGATAACAATCGACGCGGATGATTACAAAAGATGCGAGTGGCAGACACGGCTGAGTTTGTTTCTTCGTTTGATTTTCAGAGGTTGTTTCACAATTTCAAAATACCCTAATTTTTGGAGTGAAATGATCTTATTTTGTTGTTCCTAAATTACCCTCGCATTTAATTTCGAATTATATTAATTCCATATTTGGTAACTTTTTTATTTGATTTGGTTATAAATCTGGTCCGTTGATCTGATTTATTTAACGGTTCATAATAAGAGACTTTATACCAGATCTTCACCCATGTTAGAAACGATAGGTCATCTAACATAAATATCATTCATAAAACCCATTTGAATGACCCGCATAATTTCTATGTTAATTGATCTAGTCATCATTAACTAGGGGTGCAAACGAGCCGAGTCGAGCCGAGTATCAGCCTGCTCGAGCTCGGCTCGTACAAAAAAAATTCTGCTCGAGCTCGGCTCGAGCTCGTTTGAGTAACACTATAGTAAACTCGAGCTCGGCTCGTCTATTCACGAACTACTCGAGCTCGGCTCGTCTAAAGCTCGAACTCGCATTTTCATCCAAACTTTTAACTACTCGAGCTCAGCTCGTCTAAAGCTCGAGCTCAACTCGATTAAAGCTCGAGCTTGACTCGAAATACACTAAAATACTCGAGTTCCCCCGAGCTCAATCAAAGCTCAAATTTCTCGAAAATATTAAAGTACTAAAGCTCAATTGGAGCTCCATAAATCGAGCCCAAATCAAGCCCAAGGAACCACATTTCATCTCAGCCAAACGACCAAGAGATGAAGGTGGATTGAATAATTGGTGGGAAGGGTTGGTTTATTTATTCACGTTTTTCTACTCATTCGTCCTAGCGGCGAGCGATGTGGGATTGAAATCCGCGAACCCCTTAAGGATTAATTCCGCGGACCCTTAAGAATTAAATTCCGCGGACCCTTAAGAATTAAATTTAATTCTTAAGGGTCCGCGGAATTAATCCTTAAGGGTCCGCGGATTTCCATGAATCACTAAATCGAGTATTAATCGAGTATTAATCGAGCTTCAATCGAGTATTAATCGAGCTTCAATCGAGTTGTTCACGAGCTTATTCGAGCCGAGCACCAATGTGTTCATGTTCGGCTCGTTTAATAAACGAGTATCAAATTTTGTTCAAGCTTGACTCGTTTATAAATGAACGAGCTTTGACCGAGCTTTGACCGAGCCGGCTCGCGAGTAGCTCACGAACGCTCGGCTCGTTTGCACCCCTATCATTAACACTAATCTTCTAATCAAGTACATACATTGCCTCGTTAACACTAGAGTTGGTGATTTTTCAAATATGTCATCAATATCTTTTTGTTTTGTCACAGTAAAAAGAATTTCTTCTAGAGTTTCCCTTTACACATATGCTTCTTTTTAATTTCAGATCTTTTTAGTTTTTTATAATTACAATGTACTTTAAAAATTATAACTAGAGTTAAAACGCAATGCTTAGTCTTTTGAAAAATTACGAATCTTTGTTGGAACACTGGGCTTTGCTGGTGAGTTTCTAGATACGGACTTGAGGTTGTGAATTTCCAGATCTCGGCCCTTGATTGTTGTTGCCTCCCAAAAAAAGAGAGTTTTGTACTAGGGTTCCCCCAAGGTGAGTTGTATTCTGCCACCTGAACTAAACATGTATTTTTAATGCCAATTGTTGTAATAACTGTTCAATTTTTCATGAAACATTGACTTAAATTCAAAATTCAGTTACAATCTGATACAGGCCGCGCGGTTCCCTAGGTAAGGGCCACGCGGTTAGTCAAATTTGGGTACTGACTTGCAGTAACTGAGTGGTCGGTACCTTCAGCATACTGATTTACGTGTTCGATCATGATTTTCAATAAACATTAGAACCTCTTTTTACAGTAAACATCAGAACCTAGGAAACACAATTACATTGAGAGTGACACTCTGCTGTGAACTTTAGCACTTTTCAATTTCATCCACACATCAATGGGCCAACAAATAGGGTTATATCACTTTAAGGCTTTATTAACAACACTTTGTGAGTTCCAACCAAAAGGATTGACAAAAAAATCATGGACGTCTCGCAGTTTTTACAACTTGGAGGGAAATGAGTAAACAAATAAGAGTTCATTTGAGTTTGCGACCAGGCAAGTACAACTTAATAACAGCGTGTCGTTTACACTACAAATCTTAATTTATAAACCTACTAAACACTAGTATAGTGACAAGTAGGGTCGAAGCCAAGGAAAGAAATCTAGTCTTAGAGTTTGTACGAATAATCTTAAAAGAAGGTTTGTAAAAGTGGTTGACAACTAACAACTTATAGGTTTTACTAATAAATAAGAAACACAGTTCAAGGAATCTTGTTACAACTAGAAATCATTGACCGGACATGCATTAATCCAGTGAATTATAATTATCCTCATTAGACAGTCCCGCTAGATATCGTACCTAATTCTAGTTCTATCTCCTATTACCTGCTAGAGTCTTGAAGAGATGTAACAATAACCTAATTGAAACACCACAATAGTTCCACCGCTAGGCTTTGCTACTATGACAATTTGGTCAAGTCTCATCAAAACTACAGATCATCCATTTAACGACGCTTTTTTTGGCCCTTTAACAGCGCTTCAAGAAGCGCTGTTAAATCTAGTGTTGTTGTATGTCAATAATATATTACAACGCTTTTTCTAAATAAATGATGTTGTTTGTAAACACTTTTAACAGCGCTTAACAAGAAAATAGTGTTGTTATATTTGAAGATTATTGACAGCGTTTATCCACAAAAGCGCTGTCTTAAATCTTATATATTTCAGCGCTTAAAATTTAAACGCCGTAATTTATATTATTTTTTACAGCGCTGAAAATTAAAAACGCTGTTATAAATAATAGACTTACAACAACGCTTAATCAAATAAGCACTGTTAAAAACGTACACTTACAACGAAGAACGCACATTTTAAAGGCTTGCTCAACGAAGAACACACATTTTAAACCCGTCTACATCAAGTAAATAAAAGTGAATATCAGTTAAGAAATTTTTGTATTTATCTAATTTAATAAGTTTAATATACCTCAGGGATTGTAGAGAAAATATCATCGTCAGGCGGTGGGATGTGCTGCTGAGATGAGCTAATATCGACTTCCCTAGGTTGTTGCACGACATTTGTGTTACCTTTTGTAGAAGTCGAACATTTGAGAAATACTTTTTTCCAGCCCACCGCCATCCCAACGCCTCGAGTACGTCCTGGATACTCAGGTTTCCAATTGCCTGAGTAAGTATATCATTCCGCCCCTGAGTAACGAAATGTCCAGCAGATGCCTCCTCCTCCGTCTCGGCCTACATAAAGATAAAAATATTATTACAAGAAATATCCTTCTAAAATATCAACCAAATAATTAAATCGACTAAAGAAGACATACAATTTTTGTAGCAATAGTTTCTGCTGTCTCGTTCACATAATCACCAATTTTTCTTTGTCTGGCTTTCTTCCATACTTCATGCCTCTCAACTGTAATGGTCTGTACATCACAATCATCGTACATTCCAATAGCTTGAAGCTGATCAAATTTCTCCTTTATCAGGAGTTCTTCGGCGCATATATACGCCTCGAGAAGTAGCATGATGATACTTGTTGAGGCGTGCTCTTTCGGCAGCTCTCAAGCCCTCCTCAAATTCTTCGCTTATCCTCACAGCCACAAACTCCGCCCACTGATCCGGAGTAATGAATTGATAAACAAGAGTGGGATCTTCTTTGTTTTCCTACCCTTGATGTAATCTTTGTTAAGGGTAGTCTTGAAATTTCTCCACGAGATTCCGCTTGTCTCAGCTCTTGACTCTTGTGAGTGTCCGACACATCGAATTTTGCCTATAGATAAAAACAATAAAAAGAACAAATCATTTCAAACGTATTGCACATAACTAAATTGATATGCAAAATAACATTAATGCAAGAATCACTTCAAACATAAAATATCAAAGAATAGAAATCACACTTTTTATTATTACCTTCATATCGCTCCACGCGAGGTTCTTCAACTCTGCAGGCACATGCTTTCAATTGAGATAAGTAATGGGAACCCGTGTTCTTGCCGCCAAACAAAGGGCACTTCTCCAAATTGATTTATTCGAACCCGTTGGATGCCATTTTTCAGTAAACTCGATCTTGGTTACTTACAAAATCGGGTCAAATAGGTCGCCCTCTCCTTCCTCTCTTAGCGGGCGCGGAACACTCTCCCGCGCCATCATCACTATCATTAGTGATATGAAGATTCTCTATTTCTACATAATATCACAACATTGTACAAGTAGATTAATACAACACATATCAAATCATTCATAATCACACAAAATATCACAATGTGCAAGTAGATTAATACAGCACACAAAAAATAACACAAACAAAAATTTAGGGTTTGTAAGGAGTACCGTATCGGAACTTTCAAACGAAACACTTGAACGAGGCTTGGAGTGAACTTTAAACGGAGCTTTTACAAGCTTGAAGTCGGAAATTCCAGAGAAAAGGTGGACGGAAGGGGTTTGACGATGGCAGGTAAAATCGGATTAGCGGGATCTTCGAGTGTGAGTAAAAACTTTGAAGAAGGAAACTACTAGGGTTAAAATCTTATGTTTCAACAGCGCTTATTTATTTAAGCGCTGTTTTAAATAAACTTTTCACAGCGCTTAAATAAATAAGCGTTGTTAAAGGTTAACATTTAGACAACACTTATATGAAAGCGCTGTCGTATAGAAATAACAACGCTTTTCATATAAGCGTTGTCGATCTAAATGTTTACCTTTCACAGCGCTTATTTATTTAAGTGCAGTTAATAGTAGAAATTTAGACAGCGCTTAAATAAATAAGCGCTATTGTATATTTTTGACAGCGCTTCCTTAATAAACGATGTGTTAATTAATCTTACAGCAGCGCTTAATGGTTTAAGCGATGTTATAGGTCTATTTTTTAACAGCGCTTAATAACAAGCGCTGTTAAATAACTAATTTGTACTAGTGCATGTAATTGATATTAACCTAATTTCACTGCTAGGGTGAGTCAACCAAATAATAAAGAATGTTGTTCATAACTAGAATAGAGATTCATTAAATTCCCCAAATTGTCAACAAAATTAGCTACATGACGGCACGTCGTTGAGTGCTGCAAATTTATCCCTCTCTCCTCCTTAGTATAGTCTAGGCAAGTAGACAACTAAAACTGGGGTTTTGTGAGTTAAGCAAGTAAAAGAGAAAAACAATTGAGCAAGTAGTACTGGCGCGCGACAGAAAGCAGTTATAAAGATGCTAAACTGAAACAGAGATGGGCTCGGTTCAGATTCATCACTATGATTTCCATATTTATCATTGGTCACTAAAGATATATGATATGATGTCCACGCAAGTTAAGGTCTCGTCAAGGCTTAATAACCTACACATACATTTCGGTCAAAGTCTGTATGATATTACTACTCGGTCTAGTCTAATTAACCACGAATCCGGTCAAGGTAATGATTAACTATTCTAGCGTTACTCCTATCATTCACAGTCACGTACCTCTGATAGTTTAACAATAGATAATAGATTCTATAACTGAGTCTGCGGTGCAAGGCTTCGCTTAATCATCTAACCTAATTATCATGCAGTTGAGTTTGGAGTAATAATACTAAACTTATCATGCAGTTAAGTACAAAACTTCAAAACATATTATTCAAGATCTGAATCCAAACCGAATTCAGTAAGTTAGCTAGACATACTGAATGTATACATCTCAAAGTCGGAAGCTTGCGCGCACAGCTCTCGCAGCTAGGTCTGAATTCCGCTCTCCGTCTCTCTCTCTGATTCTCCTCTTTTTTTCGTGATTTCCTTTATGCTTGTATTTATAGTCTTGCCTTCTAGGGTTTCCACGAGAAAGTAGGCAAGAAAATATATTGGAAATCATCCTTATCTCTAAAATTCAGCCTTAGAAAATATCTTTATCTCCAAAAACTAGACTTAGAAATATTCTTTGCGCGTGATGACGTCATCGCTCCGGATTTGTCGCTGATTGATAACGTCATCGCTTCCTCTGCTCTGCGCGACTCACTACTCGCGCGCTACACTTTTCGCGCGGTCCTTGGTTTTCCAGTCTTGTTATTTTGTTGATCTTTTGCTTCGAGATTCTGCCTTCATGTTGCACTTTTGTTCTAACTCTTCTGACAAACCTGAAATATAAAACTACACCAAAAGCGTAATCTTATACTTAATATGTTAGAAATCTAAGCAGTGTAAAGGATCTAAAATAGCATACAAAAGTGCCTTATCACTACACATGGAAAACATTGTAACAAAAACATTAATGAAATTGAGTTCGAAGAGTAAGCGATTCTGAAGACGAACGATGAAGTGGCCGCCGAAAGTCTCTAGAAGCACCCTATTTTCGGTTGCCAATCATTCTCTTGTGAATTAGTGTTGAAACTCTATTTATAAGCTGATGAAATTCTCGAATTGAGCTGAGCTAACAGATCCGCGGACCTTAATGAGTTACGAGCCGCGGACCATATTAATTTATGGAAATTTTTCAATATGATGCATCCAGCGCATAATCCAGCTCCTTCGTCTTCGTGATTCGAAACCGCCTAAAATGCTCCATATGCGTGAAAAAGCTCACTTGCAGTTCAAATACGCCTGAAGTACAAATTCGGATTGGCTTAAATGAATAACACTTACATATCTCAATCGAGGATTCTCTATGCAAACATTGCTTATTTTTTCTGTTAATTTTTTACAAAGTTGTAGGCATCTCAATACAAACATGAGTTAGTGGTTTGGTGCTACTGGGATTGGACCAAAGGTTGGATTTATAATGTGCAATTGAAATAAGCTTAAGTGAATGTGCGAAACCAACTGAATCAATTCCATGTTCAAATACTTAAATGTATCATCTGCAAAAAATTTAAATGATTTCATCTTTATGTCTATGAATCAGCTTTGTGAATTATCTCTGATTGAGTTGGAGAAGTTTGAATTTGATAGATGAATTGCATCGATATGTGGTTGTTACAGGAAGTTGGCGGTGAGCACGGAGGAATATGATAGTTTTTGGAGTTGCCATTGGGTTCTCTGTTGGAGGAATTGTCCTGCATGGAGGATAGGTATTCACTAGCACTTTGGCGGCTGTGATTTTTGTAGGTGCGGGTATTTTGAGTTGGTTAGAAGAAGAGGATTGGCATCAAGAATGACGCCTCTTCCAACTTTGTTGGCGGCTGTGATTTTGGCTCCTCTGACTTTTTAAGATCAATATGAATATATGATATATATAGGAAACTTGTAGACATTGTAACCATTGATATCATATCAGTGTTATACCTCTTTAAACCCTGTTACTTTGTGGCCCCAATTTGGAAGGCTGAAGAAGAGTAAAATAGAGCAACAAAGAAGATATTCATATTGCTGCAACTAAAGAATAGCTTTTTATTGAGCATTTTTTTAGCCTTCTTCTCGGGATGATGGGAATTAGGAAGATGCAAACTTGCCAAACTCAATACAAATATTTTTTTACCAAATGTAATTGTATCTTTTATGTGAGAAATATTGATTCCATCTAAAAATGTTTGGAAATATAGCCATTAAAACTTGTTCATGAATATGTAAAATAATTATACATATCACCCATTGGAGCACAACCTAATTTACATGATCCAAGTTTTACATAACCCATATAATATAATATTTTACATGATCATTATGCATAGTAGCATTGGAGATGTTCTTATGCTCTGTACTCTAACCAAATGATCTAACCCCGATGAGCACTAGATAGAAAGCATATTCAATGCATTTCATCCTGATGCTGAAAAATAAAATTTAGTCTACAAGAAGTTGAGATATTGAAACCAACATCATATTCAGCAAGTACATGGTTATATAAATAACTGTTGATTATCAGTTAATAAGTCTGATACCACGTTTTCGTACAGTATCAAGTTTCCTTCTCATATCACATATGGCTGGTTTGTCCTGGAATTCTCGGAATGGTGTTCATCACCCCTGTGACAGCTAAGCTTATATCTTATGACAACTACGCAATGCAAATGCCAAACAAACTCCCACTGCATGTGAAAGACGTAGCAATCTCAGGAAGACGCTACCACCCATACTTTGCATGAGTTTCAGCTTTGGTCAGATAGCCTCTTGAGCGCCGCTCTGCTAGTTCCATTTCTTTTTGTTTCATGTCAACATACAGAGAACCAATTTGGTGCTTTCTTTTGTGAAGTTTAGAAACCTTCCCCTTTGCTGACGAAACTGGCTGCAATTTAATCAACTTGTCTTTAGTATCCAAGACAAAATTACCAATATGAAAGAATAATTTAGTCAAGTGCAAAACGGTATCATAATTTCTGGGCATAGGAATCTACTCAAATATTTTTAGTGCAATATTCTCGCTAACATATGCTGTCTAGTAAATAATAAATGCGTCTTTTTTTTGATGCAAAAATAATAACTACATCCTGCAATATTTATCTATACAGTATACATGTAATGTAACAACTGCGTCCTGAGTCATTAGTCTATACAGCATCTGCATAATAAAAACATCTCGAGTGATTTGGCTACACAGTATGACGCAATAACTACATTTTGAGTGATTCATCCATACAGTATATGCAAAATAAATAAATTCTGAGAGAATTCTCTAACAGTATAAATACTCAATCCCAATCACTGCAGCATGCATATTAATATCGTTTTACTTCACGTACTAGTGAGCACATGAAATAAATAATAAGAAATAGACTATCTGTATCCCTTAACTGTTTGTTTTTGGTGATGATGATAAAATGTTGTCACCGCAGATTTGTAAAGACCCCTAAAACATCTCAATTCTCAACTAGTATCAGCAAAAAACAAAAAAAAACAAAATCTAATTAACGACTCCGAGATATTTCAAAGCTAGTCAAGTGAGTTTAAGCATCTATTTTGAAACAGAAGTCAAGTGACTAGTATCGTATATCCACGCATACAATTCACAACAACAAATGCGCACTTACAATATATAACGCATACAAAGCGTAACTCTGAATTAACATAAAAGTTATTACTAGAATACCTGATAAGAAGGGCCAAAAGCTATTCCAGTCGCTTTAACCTGATCCTGTCGTGGCCTATTTTTCATCAATTCATCTTGCTTAACCTCGATAATTTCTGCAGGTATTTCATTTTTCCTTCTCTTACCCATCTCTCTTGTCATAGTATCAGGAACATCAGTAGCATCTGGTATCGAGCTTGAACCTGACCTATCAATCCAATTACTCTCATATTGCACATATCCATCACCATAACTCTCAACCCCGACATCATAACCACCGCCACCATAATCCGCATAACTTTCACCAGACTGATACCAACTTGAACTATCAACACCCGCAGCATTTGATCCGTAACTATCCACATACTCGCCCTGATAGTTCTCAACTACTGCAGTAGCATCATCTACACCCACATTAGCCTCCTCCATCTGCTGACTCTGCTGCTGCAAGGACGGAACATCAGCATCAATAATTGACCTCCTCCCCGAGCCAGAAGTCGGCAGTGCACCCAATGCAGCCTTTGAATTCTTAGGCGCAGGAATGCTTGACAAAAATGACATCACAGTAGGAGCCTCAGCCAACGACTGAACCTCTCTACGCTTCTTCCTCTCCTTCTCTTCTTCCTCCTCATCATCATCACTATTCTTATCACCACTCGAAAAAGTCGAAATCGGCGGTTTAAACTGCACCACCTTCTTCTTATTCGGCGCAGCAAACGGAGTTCGATTTTCTAGGGTTTCCGATTCGCGCGACCTCGGCTGCGGGAGAGAATTGAACAGCCTGGTGGAGCCCGAAACCGAATCGGTGGAAGGGTGATTTCGCTATAAAAAAAACCTAAATAAATAAAATCGACCCTATCCGAAGCTTGGCCTCTCAGTCATCACTCATTCAACTGAAATCAACGATTATCGCATCAGCCACCAGCAGCTCCCTACCGCCCAATCCCACAACGCAAACAAAATGCCCACTTTGAATCTATTCACCAACATTCCTGTCGACGCTGTCACTGCCTCAGACATTCTCAAAGATGCCACCAAAGCTGTAGCCAAAATCATAGACAAGCCTGAATCTGTTGAGTTCCCTGTCCCTTAAAACTGCTTTTAGTTTCATCAATTATAGCCTGTTGCTTTGGTTTCTTAGTTAAACAATCTATTTTGTTGTTTTTTTTGGACTGCATGTTAGATGTTTGATCATTTGACTCACTGAGCTGGTTTTATAGCATCATTGATGAACATATTTGCACAAATAACTTTTCTCCTCCGTGCAGTATGTCATGATTCTGCTCAATGGAGGAGTACCCATCGCTTTCGCTGGGACGGAGGAGCCTGCTGCCTATGGGGAATTGATATCCATTGGAGGACTCGGACCAAGTGTCAATGGAAAACTGAGTTCAACTATTGCGGAAATTCTTCAAACTAAACTTTCCGTAGACAGTTCACGATTCTATATCAAGTTCTATGATGTGGAGGTAATTAACTAACCACCATATGCTCGTAGTTCTCGTCCAATCTCATTATTTTTTCTATGTTTCATTCCCTTAGGAGGAACTAACTGTGCATGTTTCTTTTTTCCTCCAGCGCTCATATTTTGGATTCAATGGCTCAACATTCTAAATTCCGTCTCTTGAGAAGTCGAGTAAAAAGAAATCCTTGAAAGGGACATTGAAAGTGAGACACAATTCCGTAAAGATATGAAGACATTCAGTCACGCAAGGGAAAAATACCTTATTATTGTGTTGAAATAGAGTATTTTCATTTTCATGTCGAATGTTGCTCTTTGAAATTACATTGTATTGGTATCGAAACAATGATATATGGGTTATTTTACAACATATATGTTATGATATCCTAAGTAATAGTACAAAATTACTTATATCATTTCCTGAAGCACAAAACAAACTACAACCAGTAACAACCAATCACAGAACATATAACCAGTTTTTTCCCTTCCGTCAAAAAATGCAAAGAGCAATATGGCAAAAGACAACCTTTCTAAGCCATCTAAAGAGGAATTACTTATCATTCTTTAGAAATAAGTCAGCAAATTCTGTTGGAAAATTTTGAATTTCAAAGTGGGAAGAAAATAGCTTTATAGTGGTAAAATTCTGTAAATTACTTGACAAGTATTGTTAACGTCTTCACATCGCAGTTTGCTTGATTTTGACATTTGAGTCTGTATGAGTGTGAAGTAGCTACATTACTACATACAGATATTGATATAATTCTGCAGTCTTTTACGATATTCCCTGTCCTTTAGGCATTTTCACATAACTACACAACTGCAACCATTTCGGCCTTACTTTGATGAAGCTGTATCAGAATGAAATGCAAGACTGAACTAGGCTTCAAAGACTAGCTAGAAGACATTTAGCATTCCAGTATGGTTTGTAGATTACTTTTAGTTCTTCAAAAGACTTGATTTAGCATCCTAATAATTTCCTTTGCCAGGCAGATAAGACTGCATAACTACGCTCTATGATCAATAGGACATGCTCAGGAAATGAAGGAGAATGTTCTTAAAGACAGAAAGCTGTCATTTTGAGTCAATATAATCTTCTTTGGCATAATTTATGATTTTTTTAAAACAATTAAGTTATGGAAAAATCACAAACTCAAGCCATTTATTTATTCTTATTTTGCCCATGAGGAGTCAAATTCGGATCGGCTTAAATGAATAACACTTACAGCATCTCAATTGAGGATTCTCTATGCAAACATTGCTTATTTTTTCTGTTAATTTTTCACAAAGTTGTAGGCATCTCAATACAAACATGAATTAGTGGTTTGGTGCTACTGGGACTGGACCAAAGGTTGGATTTATAATGTGCAATTGAAATAAGCTTAAGTGAATGTGCGAAACCAGCTGAATCAATTCCATGTTCAAATACTTAAATGTATCATTTTTATCGAATTGGTCTGCAGAAAATTTAAATGATTTCATCTTTATGTCTATGAATCAGCTTTGTGAATTATCTCTGATTGAGTTGGAGAAGTTTGAATTTGATAGATGAATTGCATCGATATGTGGTTGTTACAGGAAGTTGGCGGTGAGCACGGAGGAATATGATAGTTTTTGGAGTTGCCATTGGGTTCTCTGTTGGAGGAATTGTCCTGCATGGAGGATAGGTATTCACTAGCACTTTGGCGGCTGTGATTTTTGTAGGTGCGGGTATTTTGAGTTGGTTAGAAGAAGAGGATTGGCATCAAGAATGACGCCTCTTCCAACTTTGTTGGCGGCTGTGATTTTGGCTCCTCTGACTTTTTAAGATCAATATGAATATATGATATATATAGGAAACTTGTAGACATTGTAACCATTGATATCATATCAGTGTTATACCTCTTTAAACCCTGTTACTTTGTGGCCCCAATTTGGAAGGCTGAAGAAGAGTAAAATAGAGCAACAAAGAAGATATTCATATTGCTGCAACTAAAGAATAGCTTTTTATTGAGCATTTTTTAGCCTTCTTCTCGGGGATGATGGGAATTAGGAAGATGCAAACTTGCCAAACTCAATACAAATATTTTTTTACCAAATGTAATTGTATCTTTTATGTGAGAAATATTGATTCCATCTAAAAATGTTTGGAAATATAGCCATTAAAACTTGTTCATGAATATGTAAAATAATTATACATATAACCCATTGGAGCACAACCTAATTTACATGGAGGTTGTATCATGTGGAACCCCCCCTTTTCATGGATCCATGGATCCCCCTTTACAACCGTTGATTGCATTTTCTGTTTGTATTTTGGACGCACCAGATTGTGCCACGTGTTTGCATTTTTGAAATGCACACGTGAGTTGCACATGACAAATGCACACGTGAGTTGCACATGCTCATTAATGCGTTGGCACAATCTGGTGCGTCCAAAATGCAAATAGAAAATGCAATCAACGGCTGCAAAGGGAATCCATGGATCCATGAAAAGGGCAGGGTTCCACATGATACAATCTCAATTTACATGATCCAAGTTTTACATAACCCATATAATATAATATAATATTTAACATGATCATTAGGCATAGTAGCATTGGAGATGTTCTTATGCTCCGTACTCTAACCAAATGATCTAATACCGATGAGCACTAGATAGAAAGCATATTCAATGCATTTCATCCTGATGCTGAATGATAAAATTTAGTCTGCAAGAAGTTGAGATATTGAAATCAACATCATATTCAGCAAGTACATGGTTATATAAATAACTGTTGATTATCAGTTAATAAGTCTGATACCACGTTTTCGTACAGTATCAAGTTTCCTTCTCATATCACATATGGCTGGTTTGTCCTGGAATTCTCGGAATGGTGTTCATCACCCCTGTTACAGCTAAGCTTATATCTTATGACAACTAAGCAATGCAAATGCCAAACAAACTCCCACTGCACGTGAAAGACGTAGCAATCTCAGGAAGACGCTACCACCCATACTTTGCATGAGTTTCAGCTTTGGTCAGATAGCCTCTTGAGCGCCGCTCTGCTAGTTCCATTTCTTTTTGTTTCATGTCAACATACAGAGAACCAATTTGGTGCTTTCTTTTGTGAAGTTTAGAAACCTTCCCCTTTGCTGACGAAACTGGCTGCAATTTAATCAACTTGTCTTTAGTATCCAAGACAAAATTACCAATATGAAAGAATAATTTAGTCAAGTGCAAAACGGTATCCTAATTTCTGGGCATAGGAATCTACTCAAATATATTTAGTGCAATATTCTCGCTAACATATGCTGTCTAGTAAATAATAAATGCGTCTTTTTTTTAATGCAAAAATAATAACTACATCCGGCAATATTTATCTATACAGTGTACATGTAATGCAATAACTGCGTCCTGAGTCATTAGTCTATACAGCATCTGCATAATAAAAACATCTCTAGTGATTGGCTACACAGTATGACGCAATAACTACATTTTGAGTGATTCATCCATACAGTATATGCAAAATAAATAAATTCTGAGAGAATTTTCTAACAGTATAAATACTCACTCCCAATCACTGCAGCATGCATATTAATATCGTTTTACTTCACGTACTAGTGAGCGCATGAAATAAATAATAAGAAATAGACTATCTGTATCCCTTAACTGTTTGTTTTTGGTGATGATGATAAAATGTTGTCACCGCAGATTTGTAAAGACCCCAAAAACATCTCAATTCTCAACTAGTATCAGCAAAAAACAAAAAAACAAAATCTAATTAACAACTTCGAGATATTTCAAAGCTAGTCAAGTGAGTTTAAGCATCTATTTTGAAACAGAAGTCAAGTGACTAGTATCGTATATCCACGCATACAATTCACAACAACAAATGCGCACTTACAATATATAATGCATACAAAGCGTAACTCTGAATTAACATAAAAGTTATTACTAGAATACCTGATAAGAAGGGCCAAAAGCTATTCCAGTGGCTTTAACCTGATCCTGTCGTGGCCTATTTTTCATCAATTCATCTTGCTTAACCTCAATAATTTCTGCAGGTATTTCATTTTTCCGTCTCTTGCTCATCTCTCTTGTCATAGTATCAGGAACATCAGTAGCATCTGGTATCGAGCTTGAACCTGACTTATCAATCCAATTACTCTCATATTGCACATATCCATCACCATAACTCTCAACCCCGACATCATAACCACCGCCACCATAATCCGCATAACTTTCAACAGACTGATACCAACTGGAACTATCAACACCCGCAGCATTTGATCCGTAACTATCCACATACTCGCCCTGATAGTTCTCAACTACTGCAGTAGCATCATCTACACCCACATTAGCCTCCTCAATCTGCTGCCTCTGCTGCTGCAAGGACGGAACATCAGCATCAATAATTGACCTCCTCCCCGAGCCAGAAGTCGGCAGTGCACCCAATGCAGCCTTTAAATTCTTAGGCGCAGGAATGCTTGACAAAAATGACTTCACAGTAGGAGCCTCAGCCAACGACTGAACCTCTCTACGCTTCTTCCTCTCCTTCTCTTCCTCCTCCTCCTCATCATCATCATCGCTATTCTTATCACCACTCGAAAAAGTCGAAATCGGCGGTTTAAACTGCACCACCTTCTTCTTATTCGGCGCAGGCAAATTCAAACCCGGTAACGGAGTTTGATTTTCTAGGGTTTCCGATTCGCGCGACCTCGGCTGCGGGAGAGAATTGAACAGCCTGGTGGAGCCCGAAACCGAATCGGTGGGAGGAATCGGCGATTCGATTTGCGTATTTGAATTTCTAGGGTTTTGATTTTGTAATGATTTGGGAGGCGGAATGGTGGTGAAGAGAGAAGGCGACGAAGACGATGACTTGGGCGGAGGAAGAGATGTGAAGAAGGAAGCCGATGAGGAAAGAGGCTTCGGATTCGGAGGAGGTTGATGACGTGGCAGGTCAACGTTGTCGTCCTCGTCGGAGGAAGCGTAAGTCGCTAGTAGAGAATCCATCGGTAGAGATCCAAATGCTCTACAGAGAATCAGAAATTGTTATGGAGTTAATTGGACCGAAACTGACTCGATTTTGGACCGAAGATTTGGCTACCGATGCGGTCTAATGGGCCGGGTACTCTTGTTTTGAGCTACCAACATGCAAAATATTCTTTTGGATGATAAAAAATTAGAATTATTTATGTGTGATAACCTTTCGATTATTGATTAATAATAATTAAATTCGTTATATTTGTATCCATACTATTAAAAAAGCAAAAGAGTGTTATTAAAGGTTATTTTTGTAACCGCATTTCACTTTTATATATTGCCCCTATTAATACTAAGGGTTGAATTTTAGAAGGGCATTAATTTTTTGTGAGACATAAAGACTTAATCTCAACCGTTAGTTTAGATTAATCTAGCGATTGAGATTAAATTGTTTTTTAATTAAATTTATAATAAATTAGCAAAAAACACGGGGCGGTTGGTGAGTGACGGTTATCAATATGAACTCTTGGATTGATGAAAATTAATGATTCAGATGATGTTCTTCCGTCTCACATAAATGTATTGGTCTGGTCCTCCTTGAACCTTTTCCTTAATACTAATAATTACTTGATTTCCTAAATAGATTATCCATAAGTTTTTTTGATAGAAGATTATCTATAAGTGAAAATATAATGCATGCACCTGATTTTATTTTAAATAATTTATTCTAAACATTTTTTTATTTTAAAAAAAATTGAAGAAAAAATTTAAATTGCACAGGTACTATGTAGAAATTATTAGTAAAGCACAAAAAGTGCTATTAGAAGTTATTTTTTGAAGCCATTTTTTCCAATTTTACCTTTACCAAATTTTTATTTCACATAATACAATCATCTATTGATGTGTAGATTTATAATAAAAAAGTTATCGGATGAGTTGAGTCTAGGAGGACATCAAATTTTTATGAGAATGTGAACTTAATTTCAACCTCTAGTTTAGATTAATCTAGCGGTTGAGATTAAATTTATAATAAAGTAGCAAAAAATACGGGGCAGTTGGTGAGTGTGGTTATTAATATTAACCGTTGGATTGATAGAAACCAATGAATAAAATGATGTCTTCCGTCTCACATAATTTTATGTTCCTCCTAGAACCTTTTCCATAACAGCATAAACACTAGTTTAAAATGAAAAGTGTTAATAAAATTGATTCTCGAGCAGTGATGAATACAAATATAATGTATTTGGAAAAACATAAAGGAAAATACACGAGGTTTAGAAACTCATGGGACTCGGAGGATCATTCAGAACCGCAATGGCTGTCTCTAACTTGGTTTTTATGTAATCTGTCTCATCTTCTTCTGCCTGCAAATATCGTTTAAAACTGAATTTAAAAGTCTTATGAAAAAGATAATTTAATTTATTCTCTAGTAGATTAGTTAGCATTATTTATATATTGGAAAGTAGGTCATCAATCATTTGGTCCATAAGAGCGATAACAAAATGGACCCATTGATTACTTTAATCAAGCTTTGACACTATTGAGAAGGGCCTTGAGACACAGTGGAAGTGGGGTTTAGGGTTTTCATAGTAGTAGCATTCATACGATGGGAGTTGAGCAAGTCATTTCAAACGGACCAAATATGAGTTGGTTTGAGGATGACAGACTGAGTGCAATTACAAAGCATCATGATCCCATAAAGCGCATCTATTTTATGTGAGTCCTAATACGACATCCTTTTCACTTTTTTCTTCTATTTTTTTTCATAATTTTGTATAAACCCTTTAATTATCAAAACTACATAATTTTGCATCACAGTAAAGTGCCGTTGCAAAACTCTGAATCCAATTACAAAATGGATGGTAGAGGGTTTTTAGTGAAATTATCTATCTATGAAGGTTCACGTTGAATGATAAAAAGACTTATTTTGATAATTTCCACATTAATATGTACCCAAATGTATGCATTCCTAGTGTTGGTTTTTGTGTAAAGATTAGCTCAAGTGAACATATCAAGGGTTTGGGATTTAATGTTGCTACAAATAGAAATTGTACCTTAGAATGCAAAGACGGTTAAATGAGACCAAACCTGGATGAAGAGTGTCGTGACAATAGTATCTGATGAGAAAGTTGTCATGTTGGAAGTGATAATTTTGAAGTGCAACGTCTCCAAGGCTTCACAAAGCTTAGCCATTGTGTCTTCTCTTTTACTACATGTTATGCTCACCATAACACTATTTTCTCCAATGTGTGCAACCCTCAACTACACCCAATAAATAACACTTGAATTGAATCAATCATAACTTTCATTTATAAAACAATATATTGATATGAATATGTCTCCCAAACGATCGAACCTCGAGGATTTCAATCGGGGTTGTAGACAAGCTGCTCGGAAACATGTGACTTTGTCTCTTGATTTTCTTCTTTCGCGACAAGGCCGGTTTTTCAAGATCTTCATAACTAGAGGATGACATCGAGCTCATGCTTTTCAGCCTAGTACTAGTTTCTAGCTCAGCAATCTCGGACTGAAGCCTCCTTTCTTGCTCATGCAATTCTTGGATGTAGCTGATTGCATCTTTTATTATTGATGCCTTATCCATCTACACATCAATTATCATCACATTATTGCTCATTCAAAATAAATAATATAAGAAGAAATTAAATCACATTTTCATCTTCATGTCCCTTGCTAAGCTGTGACCTCTTGCACTCCACATATCAATGCTGAAAACAAAACACAAGGGATTCCAATATTTTGGAAATCCTTAAATTTATTCTCACCTTGGTAATGTTTGGAACAACACCTCTAAGTGCAAACAATCTATCATTTAGCTTCTTCCTCCTATTCCTCTCCGATAAGATGTTCTTCGATCCCATGGATAGTGACGACGCCCCGCCATCCGGTGAGCTCGAATCATAGTAACTCGAAAAAACTGCCTCATCCAGTCCTCCTCCCCATCTTTAATTTTTTGTCAGTGATATGTTTTGCAAGATATACATATTTATATACACATCAAGCAAATTAAACTTGCTGAAGCAATATTCATACCTGTCAAGTTCTTCTGTCTGTAGAAACATGTTTGTTTCCCAATAGTTTTTGTACTCATCTCCTATGTTATCCATCAGCTAGCTGATCCAGTTAATGACTTGGAACTAGTTAGGGTTTTTACAAAGCTAGCTAGGGTTTTGAAGTGCTTGGGTTCATACAACAACATGCGAGAAAGGCTGTCTGAAATTGAGGTTGTGGGTTTGCTTCAGTTCTTCATCCTTAAATGCTGGTGAGTGGTGACTTTCATAATTTTTTTTGTTTGATCGCCACTTCATATTAATTAATTTAACGAATTCCGACACGTGGGGAAACATCTTACGTTGTTTGAATGATCCTGACCGTTGGTTTGTTTGAAGATGTGTTTGTGGGGACCAGCTGAACACGATGTATTAACGTTTTGTAGCTTGGCGCTTCACCGATAATTACGTGGCAAGTTCACGGGAAAATTATTGTGGATCAATTATTTAAACATTGTTTATGTTTGTTTTAGTTCAATGTGGATCCAAATAATTTTTTAAGTTTTAATTATTATGTGTAGGGTTAGAATATAGGCAAATATATAGATCGTTTGAGAGAGATGATGATACTCAATCACAATTACTGATTTACATTAACTTGAAGGTATTTTATTAAATATAAATTGAGTGTACATGAGGACAGATAAATAAATGTGAGACGGTGAGACACGATCTCCACCGTTGATTATTAATAATCTAACGAATGAGATTTGATTCAAAAAAGTAACAGTCAATCATAACCGCTAGAGTTTTTTGAAAATCCAACCGCCCATTGTATAAAAATGAATTTTAATATCAACCGCATATTAATCTAATCTAACAATTGATATTAAGTCTTACCGTCTCACCTAAATATTTTGTTTATCTTGAACTTTACCCTATAAATTGAACAGAGATGGATCACATAAAAACAATCAGGGAACGCTATAAACAAATCTCGGTCATTCATAAAATTTAATTAAATGATTATAAATGAAAGAATGAAATTTTATTTTTAATTGCAGAAATGTTAAACTTGTAAACTTACATATTAAATATTTTATAAAATAAATTCTTTCAAACCTATCCCGTATATCATTATAATTGTATAATGATGATTCAAATATTCAACATGTCTGATAAAAATTGAATTTATGTTCGGCGTCTTTCATCAAAAAAATCGATTTGCTTCTTTCGATTTGATCAAAAATCGGTTAGTTCATTCCGATTTGATCAAAAAATCGGTTTGATTATTCCGATTTGATCAAAATCATTTTGATTATTCTGTTGCCGGTGATCAAAAATCAATTTGATTATTCTATTGTCGTTGATCAAAAAATCGATTGAATTTATGTTCATGGGCTTTTTATGTTTCAGTTTAATTAAGAAATAATCACTTAATAAATTTTAGAACTAAAGGTTAACTCATCATGAATAATTAAAAGCGAATGATGATGACATTAAAATGATTTAATTGGTTTTTTGTTGAAATGTCATTTTAAGGAGCAAATTTATTCTTCATCGATTGGAATGTGTGTTATTGTGTTCAAAAATCATTGGCATGTAAATTTGCTATGTAACGTTGCTGCATTTTTACTTGATAAGAATATGGCTCAAACTTCGTGAAGTATGGTTCATGAAACATATACAGATGAGAAATGAACCGTCCTGTCAGGGTGAGAGGCGACACGCTAATGATCAATTTGTGAAGGCGTGTCGTGCCGACACCTGATTTGATGAACACAAACCAACACAAGGCGAGTTAGGTATGTCCTACTTCGACATACTTGGCCCGTCAATTTTTGGATACTTCCTCTTCTGGGGAAGTTCAAAAAAAAAAAAAAAAAGAAGAGAAATGAACCGTTTTGCTTATTCAAAAAAATCTACGTATAGGATATGAAATCCAATTTTTCAAATCACCACTCTCTTTGAATATGTATTGGTAGAACTCTTGGAACAATAATATCATTAGTAAAAAATTTAGATCAGTAACCATTTTTACCCCAACGTTTTTATGGTTCAAAAATTTATGAAACATGATTCATGAACCATACATGAATGAGAAATGAACCATGTTACGTTTTCAAAATAAATCTGCAGAAAAGATATGATATCCAAACTTTTAAGTCATCACATTACATTGATATGCATATTTAAAATGAATGATTATTCACTTGTCATAAAATTGCATTCAAAATGTTGTCGCACTGAAACTGACATTACATGGTTCGAAAAAATGTGAAGTTTGGTTCATGAGGCATAGTATGTAAAAAGATGAACCATACACAGGCTCCCCTGGTTAGCTCCCAGCGTTAGACGGAAAGCGTCGACGATCTTTGAGTTTTGCATTTTTTTTAATTTTTCAGTGTTCATTTGTGAAAGAACTGCATTTTCAAAATATCCAAAAAAAGTTATTTTCTAAAATTTTTAGAAACATTTTTTGAAATTTATTCTTATTTTCATTTTTTATGATATACCTGCATTTTTGTATTATAGTTTTATTTATTTTTCTTGTTTTATTATCTTAAATTATAATAATTTTAGTAAATATATATATATGGTGACGTACGGCTGGTTTTTTATTATATTGACATCTACTGGTGGTTTACAAAATGGCAAAGGATGACATGTTGTGTATAATTTATAGAGTAATTTTTGAATGACTGTAATCAGTTTATTCAGGCATCCATTTGGTTACTTGAATTGCAAACATTTCCATTTGCTTCCTTTTTAAAGTTTTATGTGTAACGAAATTTAAGTTTACACTGGACTGTCTTGATTTATACTAACAAACTTGATGATGCTACAAATTTATAAAATTATTATGCAAGATTTATGGGTTTTAAACTTGAGATTTAAAAGAAAATATATGGTTCAAAATATGTATAAAGTTCACGTTCCTTAATACACTACAGTGTGATCCTTGGACATATTTTAGTTGAATTATTTTTATCAAAGAAGCATCAAATCACTATTTAAGTATCAATACGTACCGTAAGATCAATGCATAATCATACATAGACATATATATTGAGTTCATTAAACTCGATACAATAAAAAAGTATGGTTAAAAAAGTTCATAAACCTTGATACACTGTTTGAAACATTATTGTCTGAACTTGTTTTATATGTTGTGATATTCTCAGTACTATAGAGAGCATCACAAGATTCCTTTTACATAATTGACCTTAAATGTCAGTCACTTTCCTAAAAGCCTTCTCGTGGACCAGGAAGATGTGAATGTTGCTTTCTTTACATTGATTGATACTGTCCTTTAAGTTGCAACAAATCTGGCCGGTGCTTCTACATAACAAAGAAATTTAATCAATGAATTACTAAAACACATTTGAATATTAAAGTCCTTGTGACTTACTAAGGTCTAATGTTTCTTAATGAAGGTAGACGCCACGGTGGACTTTTTTTTGTTGATTGAATGAACACATGTATGAAATGTAAATCAACACCATTATTATGTGTTTTTGTGTCATAGCCAAAAATGCCAACACCATTTGACGATTAGAATTTAGAGCAATAATAGCAAAACAATTAAATCTAATGGTGTGTCCACTTCGCCGGAATGGAATCATTTGGAATGGAATGGAATGAAATGATGAATCTAAAATGAAATTATGTCCAAATTCATCATTTCATTCCCACGAAATGCATTCAATTCCTTCAAAGTGGACGCACCATAAGAGTTCGGGAAATGAATGGGGTGGTCAACGTTATTTTGAATTTTATGTAATCTTTATTGACCAAAAATAGGTGTTAAATGTATAATTAAAACGACGTAGGACTTCCAAAAACTAGAAACTGTAATACAAATTGAATCCCTGCATTGAACCTGCCATTGGAGCTGCAAGCTGCTGACCTTGTCCAACACCCCCTCAAACTTGAGAGTGGAGGAAATTTGAGACTTCAAGCTTGGACAATAAATAAAGTAATCGATATGCGGCCAAGGGCTTGGTAAACAGGTCAGCCGGTTGTTCCTGAGTCGGAAGAATTAAATTAGAGGAAATGTGATGGCGAATGAAATGGTAGTCCAAGTTCGCTTGTGCAATATCGAATTTGAAACTGATCTTTATTGAACAATTTTAAAGAATTAAGTAAAGGGATTGAAGTACCATATCATTAACATACACCAAGGGAGCACCTGATCAAAACTTCTACACAGAGAAAAAAGGGAATAATCATTCTTGCTTTGAGTGAAACCAAATCATAGTACATGATCTGTGAACTTTGAGAACCACTGCCTTGATGCTTGCTTGATGCCATATTTACTTTTGAGTAACTTGCATACTAGTCACTGCCCTTTTCAGAGCTGTAAAAATATGGGGGCAAACACATATACACTTCTTCATTCCATGCCTTAATTTCTGCAGCCTTCATGGCTTCTTCTCTGTGTGAATTACCCTTTGGCCGCATATCAAGGCACCAACAAATACTTGTTAATCAAAAACGTAGTCTTTCTGCTGCGAAACTGGAGGTTGATGGAACCTGCAAGACTCGCGAATAGGTATTGTAGACGGAACCAAATAGATATAGCATTCTTTATTGCGAAGAATACTTTGCAAAGATGATTACAAAATTCAGATCCATTGTTAGACCGAAATACCTTGATCAATTTCCAAAGACGGAAAGGTATTGTAGACTTCAAAGTAAGCATATAAGTCCAACTAGTCCAACTGTAATCATCAACCAAATTAAGAAAATACTTTGAACTTGAAATAGTATCAGTGTGAAATGGTCCCCAAACATCACAGTGAATTAAATCAAAATAGAAGCATATTCTAATTTACTGATAGGAAATTTTAACTTGGCCTGCTTTTTCATTGGGCAAACTGAACAATGAATTTCCTTAAAATGATCTGCAGAACAGAACTATGTATTTTTCAACAAACTTTCTAATTTATTTAAAGGTAAATGACCTTATCTTTCATGCCAAATTTTACTAGATACTGTAACCTGTAAAGCACCATTCAACTCGAGCATATAATGCTGAACTCTTCAGGTAAATATCTCGTTTGAATTTTAAGTCCCCGACCAAATTTTCAAATCCCGCTTAATTTTTTTGCATCCTGCCTAGATTTTTTGATCTTATGTAATTGACTTGACGTAAATTAGTCACATAGACCATAAGATTTTTAATAGAAATATTACAGGAATTGCGACAAACTTCATTCAATGTTAGTCACAAATATATGCTGAATATTTTTACAATACGGATCACACATGATGTATTATTCATGTTACATGGCAACATATATAAGTAATGTAGAAAACGTGAGTAATGATGAAATTCTTACACCTGATGTAAACATGTATAATATCACATATATACATGGATGAAAATTTGTCAGTGAAAAACATATCCAAAACATAACATAGAAATGGAAACTTAGAGAATGTATCATGTGGATCCTCTCAATTTGGTGGATTCGTGGATCCCCTCTTGCACCCGTCGATTGCATTTTTTGGACGCATCAGATTGTGCTAGCGCATTAATGAAGCATGTGACTTGCACGTGTGCATTTGTCATGTGCACATGTGATGTGCATATGACAAGTGCACATACGTGGCGCTATCTAGTGCGTCCAAAAAATGCAATCAACGGATGCAAGAGGGGATCCACGAGTCCACCAAATTGGATGGATCTACAGGATACAACATCTGGTAACCTATTATACAAATTCTTAACTTCACATCTTTACAACTCCGACCAGCTCTTATCTATGTTTTTTTCTACACAAATATCAGCAGTTATTTAGAAAATAATTGACACACACAAGCAAATTATATTTTTATAATCACAATTTTTCCCTTCCGACAAAAAATTAGCATGATTAAAGATTGATTTCAAAATTGAACATGGCTTATAAAAATATATGTAAACATGAATTTCCAATAATGATTTCAAATCTATATACCTTAAACACATAAAAACATAGCATGTAAACAATAGAGAATCATTATACAAACAACTTATAAATTTTTAATGATATCCTATGTGAAAATTAATATGTAAAAATTATCAAAAATGCAAAAAGAACCCGAGCAGTAGAGACTGAGTAAAAAAGTTGTTTACGTGAGAGGTATTGAATACAGTCTATAGTCAACGACTATGAGTAAATCATGTAGCATATAAGTGGTTGGTGAAAAACTTTAATGTATCTAAAACAAATCGCACATAGGATATTATTGTGTTATCGGTGTGACATATCATTCGTGGTAATTTGAAAATATACTAATGTGACAAACTATGGACTGTCGCTTTAAAAATGGTCACATTAGAGGCTTATGCAACAAACATAGGCATGTTGCTTACTATTTATCATAAAAGGAGTGCCCGACGACATACTAAATATATGTCAGTCTCGTAATGTATTTTTACGCGACATAATCAATATGAATCCCCTAAGTTTATTTCTGAAATAGAGTAATCGAATACTAAATCCTCTTAATCAAACATGTACGTACCACAATCATAGTATTCGACGACTGGGCGACGACATGTCGTCCCGGCGCAAATATGTTCCGTCGTCGAGCTCGCTAGGACGATCCGCGGACCCTTAAGATTTAAATTTAATCCTCAAGGGTCCGCGGAAAAAATCCTTAAGGGTCCGCGGATATGTAAATTAATTTTAAAAATACACCTTAAACTACGAGAAATTGTAATAAAATATACCCAGAAATCCCTAATTAATTTATTTTTACAATTTATCAGTATTACTTCAAGCTAAATAAATATTTTTTTACATATTAAATACATATTACGCCGTAACGCCATGTATCGTCTAGACTGTCGCCATATCGACTAGATGGCTTGACGGTAGATTAGCGCCGTGATTCGCCGAGGCGCCGTGAAAACTATGACCACAATACTTGTCTAAAGAGACTAACATGACTTACTCAAATTTACTTAGAACTAATACGCTTGTAGATTAAATGAAAAGAAATGATAGAAAGTTGCACTTGTATTTGATTTTACCGAGCTTATATATTTTTAAAAATATTTTTAATTGTGGTTGACTAACTAAGTCTTCGATATGTACTATTTGACTTTGACAACTAAAGTGAAGACATGTTCATTTTCAAGGACTTCCACTACTCAAGTTTGAACCTCACTATGCTTATCATAAATGAACAACACTCAAAGATGCTCAACAGATGAGCATTGCAATCAAAAGCCGACCGCAATTGGAACAAATTGAAAGAACAACCCCACAGAATACCCCAAACAGAATTGAGAAGAAATAGAGAGTAGCAGGAGTCGCAAGACAAACAAGGGTAGGCAAACATTTTTACCAAAACTTATGTATCTCATGAAATATATTCCAGGTATGAGTAACTGAAGAATTTTAAGCTGCAGTAAAAAGGTAGTTGAAGGTTTGTACTTAAGTGGATAAGCTATTGTTGATGAAACTCGGTGTTTTGTCCATGCGAGATGAGCTTATTTGAAAGGTTATCGACCGCTAAGATTTAAAGGATTGGACAACTGGGATTTAACCTGGCAATAATCTTATAACGCATTTTGTGAATCGGGTTTAATAGAGGATCAAAGCAAGTGATCGAGAGAGAGAGAGCGGGCGATATATTGTTAATTTACATTGTTAGGGATAGTGAATTTGTTCAGGAATTAAAGATAATCAATTGTGGCATTGCGCTTTCTTGCGGTTCAATCTTGATTCCAAATGACTTCAAATTACACCCATTTAAGCATTAGAATGCCAAAGTAGTCTTGATGCATCTATACCATCAATCACACACAAAATGTGAAAAATACATGAAATAATATATTTAAATCATGAGATTTTGCGTTTTAATGGATCGTATAAACATGCTACATTAAACCACCACACATTTATCCTTGTTCGTCCCGAACAAGAAAGAATTCAAGACATGCAGACACTCTAATCATCAATTTTGAAGGCTAAACACCAAATTTAATCATGATATTCACTCTTAGCATTTTATCAATTCATGGTCACATTCTACTTCAAAATATCAGCAAGAGACTCAAATAATATATGTTACCTTTGATTATTATGTTTTCCATTGAATTGTTTGGAGATAGTCTTTTTAGACTCCTGACCTCATTCTCCGGCTCAATGTATTAGTAAATTTTCCGCATTGAAGTGTCCCCACGGTACAACTCTAGAATTAAGATGGGACACATACACGACTCAAGGTGAAAAAAATACATGTTATGATGTGTTAAAAAAACTAATTAATTTAATTGGGTTACCTCTTAATAATTGCATTTGTTTAACGTCGTTGCTCGACGGTACCTCGTTAATTTTAATATTTGATTCGCCTAAGCGCTCACTTTTCTCGAGAAACCTCGTTCATATGATCAACCACCATATTTTTGATTTTTTTGTCATTCATGACTTGTAGTGGTTCACTTTTGCCTATGAAAATTTTCAGAATTGACTTCGAACTTAGGAACATCTTGTGCATCTTCTCCAAAAGCCACATTTAAATCTTCCACCGCATAAATCAATGGTTTTGTGATATTCACCTTGCTCGACAACTCCGAAAGCTCTTGATCCATTTCTAGACTTATCCAGGCTTTTCTACCTGCATTAGAAGTGGAAAATGATTAGAAATTGGCTGAATTGAATCCCCATCAATATTTGGAATATTCTCCAAGTCGCTTTCCTTTTGCTCGTTCTCAACTCTTCCATCACTAGTTGGTACAACAACACTTATATTACTCTTGGGATTTGGAATTGTCTGTGACGGGAGCTTTTTTCTATCATCTTTGAGTTCGGCCACGTAAGTGGCGAGTTGTGCCATTTGCCTAGTCAATTATAGTAGTGCGCTATCGTTTTTTATTTGATTAGCCACCACGTCCTTCATCTCGTCTTCTAACGATTTGCTTGTGCCCCCTTGGTGTTGTAAGTCTTTCTTGGTCTGTAATTTCCATCCGAATTAAACCTTTCATGTCGTTGAATGGGAGGATGGTAAGGCAGTGTTTGTTGATGAATCTGTTCATGATCAACCATCATCATTCTCATCATCTCCTTCAACTCACTAGCCATTTGATTGGTATTTGAATCCACTTGTGTGACATTTTTTACTCTTGAAAGATGATCCCTTCTATGGTTCTCCTCTCTAAATCGCGTGCTTTCAGCGGTTTCAATGATTAACTCTCGCATCTCCCATAGTGTCAAGTTAAAAATCGTGCCACCGGCTGTAGCATCTAAAATCATACTCTCTAGTGGTCTCAATCCATCAAGCAAATACTCCACTAATATATTCTCCGGTACACCCAAGTTGTAACAACTTAATTTGCTCCAAAGTGTTGAACCGTTCTATGTAATCATACATCGACTCAGTTGGACCCTGTCGAATGGTGGACAACTCCCTTCTCACTTGATTTGCTCTCACTGGAGGGTAGTATTTATTCAAGAATTTTATTTGCAATTGATCCCGTGGACGAATACTTTCTGAAGGCAAAGACAAGAACCAATTTTTTGCAAGGTTAGTTAAACTTAAGGAAAATAATTTTAACTTGAACCTTTCTTCCAACGCGGCGTATGGTCTAAATGTTTGATAAATTCCCGTGAATTCATGCAAGTGTTGCATTAAAATTTTTCCCGGTAACCCTCCAAATTTTGTTAGATGATGAACAACCGACAATTTAATTTCAAAATTGTCCTCTTCGGGGCTAGGACTGATGCACCATGATTGCTCACGAATTATTGGCATGGAGAACTCCTTCATAGTTGCTCCTTGTCGATATAAATTTCTCGGTGGCAAATTATTTTCTTCACAATTTCTTCCACAGATTTGGCTATCATTTTTATTCATATCTCATGCATTAAACGTCTTGTAAGTAGCAAAATGCAGAAAAATAATCACAAAAAATAAAAATCAAAAAACAATACTCTATCCTAGATTATGCTCTCCCCGGCAAAAGCGCCAAAATTTGATGAGCACGTTGTTGAGTGCCTCAAAATTAAATTTTTAATATTTCCTGCAAGCTAGCAAGCGGCAAGTAGGGTCGAACCCAAAGGAGAGCAATTTAAGTCTACAGTAAAAATATTCTAATAAAATTCCTAAAGGGGGGTTTGATTTGCTTTTTTGTGTGTGTCAAGTAATAAATAAAATATAACTATTAACACACCAATTGAAGGAGTTGCTTACAACATAAAATAATTATTATCATGTAAAAATCATGTGAATAATTCTATAAAATCCTTATCTTCTATTAACCACTAAATAAATTACAAACTAGCTATACCGCTAGGTTTGACTAGAGTGAAATCAAACAAGCATCATACAAGACATGTTAATATAGTTCACTGCTAGGCTACACTAAACAAACATTCAAGCATGTAATTTGCATCAAAGAAGTGTAATAAAATTCACACAAAATAATCATGCAAAGAATAATCATCAAAATATGTTAACAAACAGCTCCCCAAATTGGGTGAGTTTAGCTATACATACGATTCATCTCAACAAAATACAAGAAAATAAAAAAAAATTAAGTAAGAAAATTGTCACAAATATTGATGTTGGGGATATGGCCTTCTTTATCTCCTTCCGTTGTCACTACAGCTTGAGAATGAGATAGTTTCTTCTCCAAAAATCCCGATTTCTTCAAGTTGCAAGAAGCTCCAAAAATAGTTGAAAATGGTGTAGAAATGATTTTTTAAGAATGAGAATAAGGGCTAGATGATGGCTGATTTTTGGGTTGTTCTTTGCCCATATTTATATGCATTTCACTCATAAATGACACAAAATATCCCCCTTATTTCTTGTGGATCATAATAATTTATTTGTCCCATTTCCAAATTTGTAAATAAATGCATTTCGCAATTTCTTAAATTTCCACTTAGGGTGAAGAATTAATTGCCACGAAGGGTGAAGAATTATCTGAAATTCAATACTCTCCGCGGGATTGCAGAAATTCATATTTTGTGCTACTTGCAGTTCAATCTTGATTCCAAATGACTTCAAATTACACTCATTTTAGCATTAGAATGTCAAATTAGTCTTGCTGCATCTATAACACGAATCACACACAAAATGTGAAATAATACATGAAATAATATATTTAATTCATGGGATTTTGCATTTTAATGGATCGTATAATCATGCTCCATCAATCTTTGAACGCGCGTCGTCGTACACGTCAAATTATACCTCTCTTCCCTAATAGTATAGTGGTTAACTAAGGGTCGACCCCACAGAGAATGATAGATATGTCTCTTCCTGAAACTAATAAACTACTAGGGTGAGTGCGTGAGTTGGCACAGTAATGTGCGTGACAATACTAGAAAACAGTAACTGTGCATCAAAGAGAGTGCACAGACAAAGACTAGTGCAATCAGTAAACAAACTTATATCGATTCAAACAATCCCTCATGAATGTGAACTTTTCATTGATCACTAAAAAATTATAATTCAAATTTCATACAATTAAGTTGTCCGTCAAGGTTTCCTTATGCATACACATATTCTGATCAAAGTGTATGTGGTATTAATTCACGACTAATTTTTAAACTTACGAAACTTGTCAAGGTAGTAAGAGTTTACCCTAGTTTGTTGCTCCTAGTTGTGAACGTCAAGCTATTCAACTAATTCAACAGATAATAGCAAATAAGACAAATAAAATTGCGGGTCAAGGCTTCCCCCACTCGGCAACAACACTATTATGCTCATGCGCGCAGCGAATTAATTAATGGAATGAAATATGCATTAAACACAAGTTTAAAAAGTAAACGTAACGAGTTCTTGGTCAACCGATACAATGAATTTAGCTAGATATGCACATGTTCAACACCCTCAAATAATAAATAGGAAATCTCAAACACAAGGTGAAGAACTCGGCGCTTGTGTTGCTGCGGGCAGATGTTGCTCGCGCGCTGCATCAACCTCTTGTTGTTGCTTCCAATTTCCTAGTGTAAGTCCTTTATTAACCCTAGTTCCAAGCTTTGTATTAATAGTGATTCAATAGCTTGAGGCCCAAGGAAGCACTATTATCAAAAATTTCTGGCCCAGTAAAATATGAAAGATATTTTTAAATTGTTGAGATAATCATGAGTTGTCAAATCAGATAATCATAAATTTTGCTGCGCAACTGACGTCATGCTGATGTCATTGTGATGCACACGCGGATGCGCTACAGCTCTCTCTCGCGCATTGTCCAGCGATTTTCACATCCATCTGATGAATTTTCAAGTTGCACAATGCAGCAATGGCAATTATCAATCTAATGGAAGTGATTCTAGTAATTGGAGAAAATGTATCAAAGTAGTCTTGACCTTCTTTTTGTCTATACCCTTTGATTACAAGTCTCACCTTGTACTTATCTATTGTGTCATCTACCTTCATTTTTCTAGTAAATATCCACCTAGACCTAAGAGGTTTATTTTCAGGAGGAAGGTCAACTAACTCACATGTATGATTCTACATTAAGGAGTCAATTCCACCTTTTATGGCTTCTTTCCAAAAAGGTTCTCAACAGAGTTCACAGCCTTCTAATATGTTTGAGGATCTACCTCTAGCATATATGTCAAGAAATCAGGACCAAATGACTTTTCGAGTCTAGCTCGTTTACAACATCTTAGGTCTTTAGAATCAATATGATCTCCGATTTCATCTTCCTGAATTTGAGATGGTTCTCCAATTTTTCTGGAGGTGATTCATGGTTTGGAGGATCCAGATTACTTACCATACCTTTGTACGATAATTCATGTTCAAAGAACCAAACATTCTTTGATTCCGAAATATCATTCTTATGAATATTTAGATTCTGTGATCTATAAACCAAGAATCTATACGCATTACTGTTATATGTATAATCAATGAAAAAACAACCAATGTTTTTGTTGCTATTCTCATCTTCTTAGGACCCGGTGCCAAGACCTTGCTAAACACACCCACACTCGCAAATATTTATAAGAAGGCTTTCTTCCTAAAAAGTTTTCATAAGGAGAATTGTCCTTTCTTTTGCGAGGTATTCTATTTAAGATTTAATTTGCTAATAAGATGGTCCCCACATTGATTGGGTAACTCTGAACTTAACAACATTGCATTCATCATCTCTTTTAATGTTCTGTTTTTTCTTTCAACAACACCATTAGACTGATGTGAGAATTATGGGGTACTTCATGAATAATACCATGTTGTGGGCAAACGCCCCAAATGGTTCTACATATTGACCACCCCGAACACTTATCAATCTTTTATTCTTATCAAGTTAGGTCTCAACTTCCAATTTAAAGGTGGCGAAAATTTTCAACAACTTCATATTTGCTTTAAGCAAACAAATGTAACAATACCTTGTACGATCATCAATGAAAGTCACAAAATATTTATTACCACCTCTACTTGGCAATAATTAAAAATCACACAGATCAATGTGTATCAATCCAAGGGGCTCAGTATCTCTTTCACTTTGTAAAAAGACGTCCTCATTAATTTAGCTTCAACACATGATTCACATTTGTGTTTGAAGTTAATTTGACATTTGGGTATATATTCCAAATTTATTAATTTTTGATGGACTCATTATTTATGTCTTAAACGTTCATGCCATATATTAGAGGACTCAATCAAGTAAGCAGAAGAAACAATTTTATTCATACTTTGGATTTGAAATCAATTGCAGCAGATTTGATATCAATAGCGTTCAGCATCCACAAATTGCGCTTCACACAGCCCCTGCTAACATACATGTGATTGTTGACAGGATTGTAAATTCGTTAATCATTTTATGTTACATTTATCTGGTGATTTAGGTGCAAGTCATATACTTTTAAAGAGTGGTTTTCCTATATCGTGAAGTAGATGTATGTACTAAAATATGTTCTTTGAAGAGAGTAATACGTTCTTTACTCCGTAAGATTGATATTTGCTTAAGTGGAGAGATGTGAATATAATATTTAATAACACGTTATCCATGTAGAATAACTTGTATGCGTTGAAATGATAATAATACATTACTTCATAAAGAGAGTAAAAAATGAGATAATTAATCACAACAATTGCATTATGTTAGTTTGTTAGTAGAAAACAAGAAATTAGACGCGTCTATTTGATATCACTAACTAGAAGTAAGTTGATCATAATTTATTTTTTTTGACAAGTTTGAATCGGTCACCTCAATAAATTGATGATCTGAAGAAAAACTGATTTTGAAACTTAATTTTTAAGATGCGTTTAAATAAGCCAATTGATGATCCGAAAACCACCCTTCCGTTATGCCTTTTTCCCAGGAACCACCAATTGTCAACGCCGTCAACTTTTCCGTTAAAAGCATGCTTTAATGGATGGTTTGTGGAAAAAATAAAATTTTATGGGTAGTCCAAAAGAAGACCGAAAAATCAAAGTTAGTGTAGTATTTATTTAACATAAAATTAAAAACAATAAGGTAATAAAACCATACATTTAAAATTTATTTTTGCTAACAATATTATAATATAATGTCAATTATAATTTCATTAACATTTAATCTTATTTTAGCATATATGAATTCTATAAAATTATTACTCGGCATACCATTGACGTACCATTTTTGATATTATTATAAAAGACATAACTTTTGATATTATTATAGAAGATGGAATGAGTTCGAGAAGGACCATCAATTCTTGGTGAGACGGAGGGACATCATCTCATCCGTTAATTTAAATTAATCTAACGGTTGATATTAATAATGAATGTAAAAAAATTTCCTAAATGAGTTTTTATAGATAAAGACATGGAAAATTTATGGATGAATACTAATGTCTGAAGCATTATATCACACCGTAAAATTGAGGGGGAGTTTTACGAATGTACTCTTTTTTCTCTGTTTATTTTTATCTCATTGAGTTTTTTAAAGGAATGATAAAATTACTGGTATTGATGACAAGATTAGTTAACTCATAAATTTTTTACGAGACAATTCATATATCATATATAGGAGTCCCATTTACTCAAGTCGTCCAAAGTGGAGGCTTTAAAGTTGGATTTTGTTTATCCAATATCGACTTTTGAGATTATTTCTTTTCATTTTCCAATAATAAATACCTATATTTAGGAGTATGAACGAGTCGAGCCGTGTATTTAGATGCTCGTGTCACGAGCTTGAGCCAAGCTTTTGTCGAGCTTTAAAAAGTATAGTCAAGCTTGTTTATTTAAATTTATGAGCTCTATATATAGAGCTTTCATATAAATAGTTATTTTCTTTGAAAATGTTTTTAGCTAAACATTAATTAATTATGTATACGAATGCTTGGTTCATTTACACCCTTACCTACATAAAGACTTATTTAAATATAAATGGTGGATGAAAAAAGAAAGAAAAACCTGCCAATAATTCAAAACCCCTATTTAAACTTTAGTTAAATGGCTAAATCCTGAATGTGCTCCCACATAGAGCTAGTACGTCTTCAATTACCAAGCAGATTTTATTCACATTAGGCATATTCGAATTTTGTTTTTTTGAGGTTGACATCAGTCGCAGGTCACATAAACTTCAACATTCTCAAAACAAAAAACTCGTTCAGAAAATTGTTATAAAGCATTACCATCAACTAGTCATCATCGATAGAACGAGGATAAACCGAGTAGAATTCTGTTCGCGAGGTGAGCGCCAAGTTGAGCTTGAGTACCAACCTAGACGACATATATACGAACGGCTATTGGAATCAAAAAGGGTCGTTTGATGAATCGAGCTGCAGCCAAAGGCCGTGTTTACACGAATACAGACATGGTCCCATCGTACCCATCATGTTGCGGAAATCAGAAGACATTTGATATAGTAGAATCTGAGCAAGATATGTAATAGCCCATTCAGTACATGTCTAAAATGACAGCAACTAATATGACAAAAATAAATGCAGAGTGAGTCCCGTGTTTAAGTTCTAGTTGGCATGAAACACAATATGATACGTTAGCTTGCATGGTCTCATATATTTCTAACTTCTTTTAGTTTTTTTACTGTTGAATTGGGGAACTAATAATCATATATTTAACGGAAGAAAATGTGCTTAATGAACCGATATCATGCTTAATATGACTTGGGCTAATCAATTGATATGTGTATACATTAGTTATAAATTAGTGGTATAGGATATGTAATGAGCAAGAATTTACGGAAAGGTTAAATGAAAAAGTAATTGTGGCTTCAAAAATAATCGTCAACAGGAATGTTTACACT
Source organism: Sedum album (assembly GCA_006409495.1). Taxonomy (NCBI): domain Eukaryota; kingdom Viridiplantae; phylum Streptophyta; class Magnoliopsida; order Saxifragales; family Crassulaceae; genus Sedum; species Sedum album. The sequence continues at coordinate 73,541 of QZGG01000958.1, forward strand.
ATGAATAAAGCTTTATTGGTATTTTGATGATTTTATACGAAATTATCAAAATGTATTTGAATTTTTATTTACCTTTTGTTCCGGAATGGCTTTTTTGTCGCCAACTCAAATGAAACTGTTAAAAATAACTTTAAATGATGTATCAATTGTGTGCTAACGTCGTGTCAAAACTTACTTTTTTGTTCTATAAAATAAGTCCCCGCAATCTCCCCAACTCACACTAAAATCCTCACCCAACTCTCCCCACCCAAAAATTCAAATCCACCACACTTCTCTCAAAAATCCCACTAGAATAACAACATAAACCCTCTTCAACAAACCCACATCAGACTCCACCAAGTCACTCAAAAGCATATTGGAGACAACATTAAAAACATCATGTGCTGCTTTCTTGTGATGTGCGGAATGGAGGAGAGGGAGCTAGGGAGGCAGAAAGCGCCAGGAGCTTGTCCGTTTTGTGGTGGCAAAGTTGAGTCTGTGGATGTTGAGAGTCAGAGGAAACTCTGCTGCCTACCGCTCTGTTTTAAAATCAAGCGCAAGTATATCTGCTCGAACTGTTCTAAGCGTCTTGTAATGTACAATTGATTAATGCTATTTAACAACGATTTTTAGATAAGTTGTGGGTATTCATAGGATTGGAGGGCTGTGGATTTCATTGATGTTTTTTGAACCATGGGATTTTTTCTGGTGATTATGAGAACAAATCGGAAAATGATTGGCATTTCCACGACTAAATCAATGTCATTTGGGCACTTTTTCTTGGTAATTTTTCGAATGCATACTTTCAATTTGTATGATCAATGCTTGTGGATTATCTTAAACGTAAGGTTGTAAAGATGTTTGACACTACTGAAACAAAAAAGAGTCCCTCAACATTGATTGTAGATTAATAAGATTTTGCACAATTATATACAATTAATGAATTCTTATTGCATTTATAAGACTAACAAAGTCACAAATTCAATTAAAAGATATTAATCTTACAAATGGATGAAGATCCAGTGAGACGACATTTATTATGCGAAACATGAGACATGAGCAATAACGTTGATTCTTATCGATCCGACGGTTAAGATTTAATAATTGTCATGTATAACCGCCACGTGTATTGTGTATATCAATTCTCAAATTCAATTAAACTCCAAACTAATCACAACTATAAATTTAAAAGAATCAAAGACCATGACCTTATCCTACTGTCTTACATTTATTTATTTATCTCTTTCGATCTCATCTCTCTTACAAATTATGTCATAAGTAATAAAAGAGTCAATATTTAAAAGTTAGATTTAGCTTTAATCGAGAAAATTCATTGACAAGTAATGATTTTAGAAACAAGCTTATGCGTAGCATGTAAACCAACTTTAAATATGCAACATGATATACATCTACAAATCGTATAAACAAGACGAATTGATCAAATTTTTGTTAATCACACTATCAACAAATTTGTAAAATTTGATACAATTCGAATTATGATGGCAGTAAATTGGTGAGGATACATAAAGATCAAAATTGTTACAAATATTGGAGACATGTGATGACATATGTGGGAAGATGTGAAACCATACAAATAAAGAGAGTCATGTTAAAACCTAAATTATAGTAGGGCACGCAAACTCGTTACATTCATTCATTTGTTTGGAAAATGCTTGATGGTTTTTTGTAAAAAAAATAATGTGGAACATTTTGTTTGGTTGCCAGAAACGCAATGTTGAATGTGCTTTGAAAATGTTCAAAGATTTTTGTTTTGTCTTGCTTTTGTTATAGCAGCATGATATTTTACAATTGTCATTTTGTCGAGATGTGGGCACCTTCACACACGGTCCACATAATTCATATACATTTTACCACTGATTAATCAAAATATAATGTACGCATTTATTTAAGTGTTAAATTTAAAATTTTAAAAGCATCCACATATAATATCTACAAATTAACTAGTATTAATGAATATTTCAACTCTTTTCAAGTAACATGATCAAGATATAAATGTCGAGTTGGGCATTTTAATCAAGTCAAATTTTGTTATTGGAATAAGAAATTTCTAAAATAGTACTTACTCAAACATTTATCACCTTTATCTGTCACAACTCAAGTGACTAACAACAATCTACAAAACTTTAATTTTACCACTCTTTATACGATTTGGATGATCGGGTTGATTTCATCCATCGGTTCAAAATCTACCCCTTGAATAATCTAGCAAAATATCATTTCCCTGATTATATATTCCTTTGCATTTTTCTAGAAATCTCCATTAGATCTTCATTTATTTGAGCATGTATAATTTAGTTATTAATGACCAAATCCAACATTAAATTGTTTATTCAATGATAAATACACTTAAATGTTTGGATTATCGACCTTTGAGAACAATGATGTTGCAGCATATCCGTTCAAACCAAGTGTTATTCGTTTGATTAGGTTCTAATTGATGTTCAGACTCCATTTAGAAAAGGACAATGAAAGTGTAGTGATATGGAAATATGATGATAAGTGGTCGAAGTGTGAATGAGCTCCACACCATTTAATTAGAGAGGTTGTCCTTTCCCTAAACATATCGGTTGATGCACATGGACGTCCGAACACAAGGCACCACAAATTCTTATTACAAATCAGGTACAATTATTAAGGGTTTTCATAGTACTATTGTGCAAGAGGACAATGTCTTCGGGTTCATAGTTGGCTGCTTTCAGCTTTTATAAAGTCCCGTGAAGGATTCCTTTGCCGTAATCAGCTAGTCCTTATAGTTTCGGGTTGAATTTGGATGCACTGGTCCCTAGCTACTAATGGTCACAAGATAACACACGTCTTCCACAAGCAAAAATGTTGGCACACTTACTGAGTTAATTGTACCAAATCATCCATAAAAACGCTCCATTCCCAGAATCACCCATAATAGACCTGGTGGAACAAGGTATAAAGCAGAAACACAAACACAGAGGGGTGTAGTCGTGACGAACAACGAAGCAAATGCAATTTACGAGATTCTTGGGATGCAAGTAGGAATCTCTGAAGCGGTTTAGTATGATTTAAATATCAATCAACTCCTAGTTGTTATGTAAGCGATAATGATAGCTTATTACTTGGTTTTAGGAAGACTCTAATCTAGGTCAATCAGTGGAGTACGACTCCAAGAAGAATTGAACAGAGAGCGATAGCAATATTGTGGTGATCGAAGTTGTACGTATGAGCTAAGTTTTGCAAGCATATACTTCATGAATATGTGTATGCCGTGTAGTATTTTCTGTACCCCAAAGTCCGTGACTAAGAAATTCTAATGCAAGTTAAAACATCTACAAATTGATAAGTATCGGTCTTCCAATGATAAAAGTTAAACTTGTACACGATGTAAGGTTTAACTTTAGTCTAGCTATCTCGAATTGATATTTAGTTTTGTAAAGATCAGAAACAAGACAAGCAAGCTAAGGTTTAAGAGAACGGATCAAATAAAACGAGGTAGATTGGTTAAAATATAAAACCAAATCCTAACTGTCTGTTGTATTTAATTAATGGTCAGATTTAATTGTCTAAAATATTCACGTTAAATAATAAAAAGGGTACATTAGTAATTGGGCGAATTGAAATATATTTAAAATATATTTGCATTTATCATCTCCTTATTTTTTGGTAACTGATTGACAGTTCTGATTTTTTTGGATTCTGAACATATCGACAAAATTCATAACTACCTTTTTCAAGCTTAGAAGCAAACACCATGGATAATGAGATCGGAAGTAATACAATCGACATACATTCTGATGGAACATTCAATTCAATGCATTATTGAGATAAGAATTTACTACGATACATATTTGGTTCAGCTTTTGTACATGTTTGGTTCATGAACCATAACAGTCAAGGTTGTACAAAAATACAAAGTTGGTTCAGCTTTTTTACATGTTTGGTTTATGAACCACAACAGTCAAGATTATACAAAAATACAAGGTCCCTGTCGAAGATCCAGTCTCTGTCGAGAACTCAGGTCCTACCAAGGCAACAAAGCCTTTTGAAGCACTAAAGAACTTCACTGAGTGCCTAAGGATCCGACCAAGACCATGCAGGAGTTCCCTAGACCTTACGCCCAAAGACCAGTTCGAGCTCGCTCAAGCTCTCCCAAGCTCACCCGAATCCAATCCAACTAACCTGATCTGACCCAGCTCACCTGATTCGACTTCTTTGGTCTAATTCGATCCGACACAGCACGCGCAAGGTGACCTCTACGCGCGCGCACGAGCTCGCTAACACTTGGGCACAATTTCTCGCATTCTCCCGCGCCCAGCCACCTCCATTTGTCCCAACCGAGTCCAACATGTTTTGCACGTGGTCAAAGGACCCTTGACTGAGTTAGCACGCATTAATCACATCGACCATGTGCGAAATGTGCACCATAGCACTTAATGCTCGCAATCAATGCTCCGACCCCCTGGCCTATACAACCTAACCCTCAGCCCTCATTTCCACCATTATCAAACACTCTTGAGAGCTAGGATCATATTCGGCCATAGGCTTGAGGGAAACGACACATTTTATCTTTGCATTTATTTTTTCACTTAACACATTTGTAAGCAAATTGTAACACAGCTCGGTCATTTGATAGAGAATTTCATTAGTAACACAAGATTATTCGTTTAATTTAGCGTTTTATCCATTTTTCGACCATCAATCATCTTAGCGCCGCCGCATCTTTGCCACATTCATACTCAAACTCATCTCAATCTCGCATCAATGTGCAGCAACCACTTTGCCGCATTTTCTTGCATCTATCTCACGAATCATCGCAATCCCCTTGCAGCAAGGTAGTGCACCTTGCTACCCATCATTGCACGCGTCTGCACAAAGCCTAACAGTTTGCTGCTCCACCACGCACAAACTCGACAAATCCTTGCACCACCGTTCCTCATACTTGGCCCTTACCCACTAGATCGAGATTCCGAGGGCCCTAAGGCACTCTCGTACTCTCAAAGGCCACTTTGCCCACACTTGATCGGGGCTTCATACCAGCAAGCTTCAACAAATCGTTTTTCAATTTCCTTCGTAATTTTTATTCAGTATTTATTTGATCAGTTATTATATACTCTCTCTGTCCCATAATGTTGTCCACTTTCCATTTTGGGTGTCCCCTTAAGTTTGTCCACTTTTCTTTATTCTCAACCACACATTCTATTTTTTACTCATTTACTTATTAATCATTTATTCTCAACCACACATTTTATATCTTCTTTCTACCTTAATTACCGTGCATTTTGTGCTTTTGGACAAACAAAGCGGGACGGAGGGAGTAATATTCAGCTCTCAGTTATACATTATGAGATCGGCTCAATTGCGACCCCCTTAATTCGCTGCGATCCGTGCGACCCCAAATCTCACCGTTGGATCAATTTGATCCAACGGTTGCAGATTTGCATATGATTTTTTTTGTCACGTTTTGTCGTTTTGCTAAATGCAAAAATGCAAATGAAATGTGCATATAGTGTAAGTCAAACGTGCAAATAGAAGTCGGTCAATTTGCACAAATGCAAGGGGGTCGCAAGGGAACCGAACTCTATACATTATATCTATCAATATTTTTATCGGCTTGTAGCGACTCAGTGACGAAAGGGTCGGCTGTCGAATTGTTGAATTGAAATAGAAACAAAGCGAAGAAGCGGGCCAAACATCGGGTGAACGGCGAAGCACAAAAGATGGCCGACTTTTCCGTTTCCGCTCAATGCACCAAATCATACCATTCCAATCTCCCCGATTCCCAATGTTTTCTTTCATTAATTTCTGATATTGCGAAATCACCTGGGCTTAATGCCGAATCATATAATCTGTTGTTGTTGTTGTGACTTCTACCGATCCATCTTTGCAAATCCAATCCATCGCATGTTGATCGGAGCCTCAGGTGGTTGTAAAGGTAAAATTCAAATATGTCATTGCTTTCATTGGCAATGCCATTGTTTTCAGTTTAGTTATATTTTGATTTTGATTCTGACTCCGAATCTCCGAGTGTAATTAATTTCTTAAGTGGTTTGGTTTCAAATGTCTGCAAATTACATCTTTTTTGAAAAGTTAGTCGAAAAGTAATTTAGTATTAGTGATCCTTTCTCTGTACAATACTGCATAATACTTATCTTAGTTTTTTTCCGACTATGTTCTGGTACAGTTGCGTCTTTCTGTGCTTAAATTGCAAATTGTCAAGGCGGGTAATCAGTATGGCTGTCTCAATGAAGGATTTGGATCCAGCTTTTCAAGGAGCTGGACAAAAAGCGTATCCTTACTTTTCTTGAAATTTCTGCTAGCCACTCTTCATTATCTGCTGTAATGCAAATTCCGAATTTGTTGGTTTATTATTGTGAATGCTGATCGGATTTTGAACATTTAAGTACTTTTAATCAGTTTCAGCGTGATCAATAGTTCACATATCTACAAGTCTATAAGATTATTTGATGTGGATTCTGTGAATTCCTTTACATTCAATAGTGGCCTTGAAATCTGGCGTATCGAAAATTTCAAGCCTGTCACTATTCCACAATCATCACATGGCAAGTTCTTCACTGGGGACTCCTATATAATTTTGAAAGTAATTTACTGAGTTTTCTTTTTCAACTATTTACTATAACTATGTCGCATAATGGAGATCTGGGGGAACACTCAACTTCTTATCTTTTGGTTTAGACAACTGCCCTCAAAAGTGGCGCCTTGCGACATGATATCCACTACTGGCTTGGTAAAGATACTTCTCAGGTATGCCCTTTTTCTGTTTTGTACAATGCGCATTTAAATGTCCCTTGAAATGGGTTAACTGTTGTAACCTGGAGAGCAGGACGAAGCTGGCACTGCAGCAATCAAGTCTGTTGAACTCGATGCAGCTCTAGGAGGTCGTGCTGTTCAGTATCGTGAAGTCCAAGGCCATGAAACTGAGAAATTCTTATCATATTTTAAACCTTGTATCATACCTCAAGAAGGTGGAGTTGCATCAGGATTTAAGCATGTTGAGGCTGAAGAACATCAGCCACGATTGTTTATGTGCAAAGGAAAACATGTAGTCCATGTAACCGAGGCAAGTATACATTTAACTGTATATCTGTCCGTGATCATTTGTTTGAAATGATAGTCCATCAGATTTATCATTATCTGTTTGTCATTCCGCGGCAGGTTCCTTTTGCAAGATCAACATTGAATCACGATGACATATTTATTTTAGATACAGAGTCAAAGATATTTCAGTTTAACGGATCCAAGTCTTCAATTCAAGAAAGGGCTAAAGCACTTGAAGTTGTCCAATACATCAAAGATACATACCATGATGGGAAATGCGATATTGCTTCTATTGGTCAGTGAGCTTCTTATTATAATTTAAAAGCTTATACGTCCGCTCACCTTGAATTCACTTTTCTCTTTCCTCAACAGAGGATGGGAAGATGATGGCTGATGCCGAGTCTGGAGAATTTTGGGGTCTATTTGGCGGCTTTGCTCCCCTTCCAAGAAAAACAGCTGGAGAAGACAGGAAGTTGGAGCCTCAGACCACCAAGTTGTACAGGTAAGTGTTCCAAAAGATTGTAAATTTCTCTCATCTCCACATGATTCTTAAACTGTAACTTCCCACATTGTTGTGAATAATGGGAGAGCAATAAGACTTCTTCTGGATGCATGCTAATTGCTAACACTAAAAATAAGTTACATGAGAATAAGCCTCTCATTTTATGATGTCCGAGCATGTGACATTCCATACATTTCATGCCCTGTAATAGTTCACTAAATGTTAACAGAGGAACACACTTGCTGAATATGATTATTTTTTAGTGTTGAGAAAGGGCAAGCAGAACCGATCAAAGTGGAATCACTTGTTAAGGAGTTACTGGAAACAAGCAAATGCTATATTTTGGACTGTGTCACTGAACTGTTTGTATGGATTGGAAAAACCACATCCCTTGAGGACAGGAAGAGTGCTAGTGAAGCTGGAGAAGTAATAATTCTTCATTATCTAGTTTAGATAAATGCTGTCCACCGTGATTAATTTTTCATTAATAAATATTCAGGGCCTTCTCCGCGATTCGGATCGCCCAAAATGTCACATTACGCGTGTCATTGAAGGATACGAAACAGTCGTTTTCCGTTCAAAGTTTGATTCGTGGCCTATCACAAGTAAAACGCCTGCAACCGAGGATGGAAGAGGCAAAGTTGCAGGTTATAGCACTTCCCAAGAGTTATATCTTATATGTTGCTTGAGTGACTTTCAATGATTTTCATTTCTTCCTGTTTGCTTTGTAGCACTTCTGAAACGCCAAGGGCTCAATGTAAATGGTCTCGTAAAGGCTGCTCCTGTTGTGGAAGATCGCCAACCTCACATTGACTGTACAGGACTCCTACAGGTGCAATGCTCGAATATCTATGTTTCCGTGACTGAAAGCACATGTCAGCAACATCTTATATTTTTTATGGTCATGGCTATGTAGGTGTGGCGTGTAAATGGATCAGACAAGACCCTGCTTGAAGCAGCTGATCAGACTAAGTTTTATAGCGGCGACTGCTTTATCTTTCAATACAATTATCCGGGAGACGAGAAAGAGGAAATTCTTATCGGGACATGGTTTGGAAAGCAAAGTGTTGAGGTACTTTTTATAAAAAATTCTCTTTCACATTCTTCCGAGAGCTTAGCTTCCTATTTAAGTATTGTGAAAACTACAGAGGACAGAGTTTCAGCCATTGCACAAGCAAGCAAAATGGTTGAATCATCCAAGTATGTCCCGTGTCAGGTAGATTGACTTGCTTCATTTCTGAATGATTTTTTTCAAATTTTGGTCAACTAGTATGCATGATCATATCAATTTCAGGCGCGGTTTTATGAAGGGAAAGAGCCGATCCTACTTCATGTGATATTTCAAAGTTTTATAGTTTTCAAGGTTGGCTTTCCTCAAAATGTAATATGATTTTGCTGTTAACTCCTCGCTAAAGCATTATCTAAGTTTGATCACTGACTAAATCATGTTAGGGTGGTGTAAGTGAAGGTTATAAAAAACATGTTGCAGAAAAGGAGATTCCTGATGACACTTACGCGGAAGATAATATTGCGTTGTTTCGCATTCAGGGTTCCGGCCCTGATAACATGCAGGCTATCCAAGTTGATCCGGTACATACTCTACAACTCTTAGCTCGATTTATCGAATATCTTAAACTCACACCTGATGACTAATTTGATTTTGAAGATACTCTGTGTAATCACATTCTGATCTCAGTGCGCCTAAACTTTTGTAATTTATTGTATCATATGCTTAGAGCTGTTTCCTATGTCAGGTTGCGCCGTCATTGAATTCATCATATTGCTACATTCTACACAATGATTCTACAGTTTATACATGGTCCGGGAACCTAACAACGGGAGGATCGAGAACTGATGGAAAGGCAGCTGGACCTCATAAAGGTGAACTGAGATTAATATTTTACCATAGATGTATTTATGCACTGAATGGCATAAGATCCGTCATCAAACATGATATGTTGTTGTTCAAGACATTAAACCATTTCCATGGATCAAACTTTCCTCTTAATTAATACAGAAAATTCGTGCTGATATTTTTTAACTGAATGCAGCCGGATATGCAGTCGAAGCCTCAGAAGGAGGGCTCGGAATGTGATCATTTCTGGGAATTGTTAGGGGGGAAAACCGAGTACCCTAGTCAGAAAATTTCTAGAGATACTGAAAACGATCCAAATTTATTCTCTTGCCGTTTCTTGAAAGGTTGCATGCCATTCATATCATATGACACATTCTTTTTTCTTTTTTGGTATCAAAATTTCTTTCGCTGATTTTTCATTTTCTTGCTCCGATGTTTGTGGACTTGAACACTGCAGACATGTTAGAGGTGTGTTTATTTTTAATTTTGAGTACTCAGATTGTGATTTGCAACCACAAACGTTGGGGTGATTTATTGTTTCAAACTTGATATTTCTATGACAGGTGACAGAGATATATAACTTCACGCAAGATGATTTGATGACTGAAGATGTTTTTATTTTGGATTGTCACTCGGAAATCTTTGTCTGGGTTGGAGAAGAGTTTAAGAATAAAGGAAACACATTAGCTATTGGGGAGGTAATCATTAGTAAACTCAAGCTATGTACTTGGCTTTTATATGCTGGCAGGTTATAATTAGTATCAGAGGAGTTACTTAACTTCTTTCTTCATTTTCAGAAATTTGTTGAAAGTGATTTTCTCTTAGAACATCTGTCTCGTGAGGTGCCAATTTATGTTGCCACAGAAGGAAATGAACCACCTTTCTTCACCCGGTTTTTCACGTGGGATTCAGCGAAAACAGTGGTAAATTATCTTGAAAACTTAATCGGAACTATTACGTCAAATGAAAAAAATACTGAAAAGTCTACATATCTTTTTCATGTAAAAGATGCATGGGAACTCATTCCAAAGAAAACTCGCCATATTGAAAAATGGGGTACTCCAGTTCCGACGGTAAGAAATTTGACTATAAATTAAATGTCTGCACATACATGTCGGTTGGCTGTAATCTTGATAAGAGATTTAAACAAATTGCCAGAAACCCAAACGACGAATACCTGTATTCAGTGGTGGCAGGTCTGGTGCTAGTGCTCCAGAAAAATCGCAGAGATCAAGAAGTATGACTTTCAGCCCTGATCGAGTACGTGTTAGAGGTAGGTCCCCAGCTTTCAATGCATTGACTGCTACATTTGAGAACCAAAATGCTAGAAATCTTTCGCAACCACCTCCGGTGGTCCGAAAGCTGTTTCCAAAATCTGCTCCGTCCGAGTCTGCTTCCAATGTCGCTTCGAGGTCAACCGCGATAGCTTCCCTCACTTCAACATTTGAAAAAAAACCTGCAGTATGCATTATGCCAAAATCCGTCAAAAGTGAGTTTTTGTTTTCCCTTAACAAGTCATATGTGCATAATCCGTATACTCACTTTCTCAATGTGCGTGAAGCAAGTCAAGATGCTCCAAAGCCCAAGGAAGAGACAGAAACATTAGAGGATGATATGAATGGTAAAATCGATTCACTCAAGATACAAGAGGATGCAAATGAGTGTGATACTGAAGTTGATGAAGGCCTTCCTATGTATCCATTCGAGAGACTTATAGTAGAAGCAGAGGATCCCGTTGATGAAATTGATGTGACTAAGCGAGAGGTAAAATATTATTGTTCACTGTCATCTAAAATATATCGCTTGCCATCATCAAATTTGTTAAATGTATTTCCATAATGCAGGCTTATCTTTCGTCAGAGGAGTTCATGGAGAAATTCGAAATGACAAAAGCTGAATTCTACAAGCTCCCAAAATGGAAACAGAACAAACTAAAAACGGGACTACAGTTGTTTTGATTTCTGATACACTTTTAGAGAAATTTCACCAAGCAGTAAAAAATAGATTTCAAGCGGACAAGGCAGCTCTACAAATATACATGTGCGCATCATCTACTTATTAGACCTGCCATTGCATTTCAGTCTTTTGAACTAAGCAGCACTTCTTTGATTTATGCAGAGGAAGGATCCAAAAGATTTGAGCGATAGAGAGCGCATCAGATCTTTTTAACTGCATAGCTCTCAGTCCCTGAAGATTGCCTACTAATTATTTATGTACAGCAGGAATATTTTGATCTCTACAAGGTAAGGAGATTAAGATTTCTATTTCTTGTGTAAACTAAGGGCTATGGGAGAGCCAATGTGGCCACTTCCTTGCCTGGTGAAATGTATTTTGGTCACTTGTAGATTTTGACCTCAAAAGTTGTAGTCTGTCTACTGCTGCTAGAGTTACTCTTTTTGCCTTCGTGTTTCCAACCTCAAAGTCAGCTCTACTTCTCCTTCTTCGGCCAAGTCAAGACACTGTTGATTTTGTCCGATACAAGGGGTTTTATTGGTTTCTTTGAAACTTGGAATTGAGCTCAAAACTGGTGTTGGGCTGTCATGATGTCTGTTACCCAAGTCTGTCATTAGCATCTTCTGTACACTGTATAGCCTGTGAAGTTCCTTAACCTGCAAGTTATACTTGGATAAAGCTCCATTTTAATCAGTTTAGAAGGCTTAATGAATGATTCAGCCTAATTAAATGGGTCTTTGGCGTTTTATTTTGGATTTTGTTTGTTTACTCATTTTAAAGTTATACTTATACTCTGCGTAATCAACGAATTGTTCACACGTATCGTTCTTGTTTGTCCACCTGCACTTTATCAATTAATAATAATAATAATAAAAACACATTAAAAAATCAAGACTTGTTAAGAATTTCTAATTTTGTGCACCTGTTGTTTGAAGAGATGGTTATGTTGGAGCAATGTATGTTTGATAGATTCAAAGCTACGAAGTTCATTGCGCATCCACAATACGGGTTTTTTAGATCAAGCTGGTAAGGAATTTGACTGCATACTCAAGTTGGGTTCCCATTCCTGGAAACATCGGAGTCAGTAAAGCCTTGTTAAAATCCATTCCAAAATATCAAAACAAGCTTTGTGTATGTTGTGATGTGTGATTTGATTTTGAAGGTAGAAAGATACGAGTGAAAGAAAATCAGAGCAACAATAGTGAAAAAGAGGAAGCAATATATAGCAGCTTGTTTTTAAAATGGCTAGCTTGACTCCAATTTATGGCGACGTTCTTAGGGACTTGCAATTTTTCCTAACTTTTTCAGAATTTCATTTGTTTAGCTCTCGCATAAGATATTGATACGGATCCATGATGCATATTGTTGGATCGAGGTTAGCTTGTACTTCTAGTCGTGAGGGTCGACTTGTCCCTCGATACGACTAGTCGCAGCGGAATAAACAAGAGTAACGTAATAAACACAAGTAAAGCAGTACTCACGATTTTAGGTGGAAACCCAACTGGGAAAAACCACCCCTTCTAGCAGCAACTGGAAGGATTCTCAACTTCAAACTTTATTAATGTCCTCGAACCGAATACACTTGAATCAGCTAGTAACAACTCCTCGTTTACTACTGTTCTAAGCTGCACCCCTTGATTCTCAGGCACCAACTAAGTCGAAGTTCTGCAGCAAGCCGTCTCAAGCTAGATGGACTAATGAAGTCTCTAGCCTAACACTAAAAGCCCTCAACCAACGTAGTAAACGCGGTCACGCTCGCTCTCCTCGCTGCCGTTCTCGTCTCCTTGTGCTTTGGTCTCGATCGCTCCTCTAGCTATCTCACAAAGTCACACGGCTACAAGCTGCTGCACCAGGCTTTTATACTAAGCCTCTCCTCTCAAATCAGTCCTACAATCCATGTATGATCCGATTAGGAAATATCATATCTATTCAAATCTTTGTTCAATATTTCTTTTCTAAACTCTAAAAAACAGTTAAGATATTATCACAATCAATATAGGAAGTTAGAATATTATCACAATTGATATAATCAGTTTAGGAAACTAGATAATCTTCCCTGATTTTTCTGTGTCCGAAATATCAGGAACTGCCAAACGACTTCAAACTAGTCGTTCAGTAAGTCCAGTGAAGCCACAATCTGCACACTCAATACACTAGTCGGTATTGATCACTTGTCATCATCAAAACCCCAAGGGTTCAACTATTTCCCCCTTTTTGGATGATGACAAACAGTCCGGAAAA